>VZTA01014331.1:0-12970 GCA_013398855.1 Mohoua ochrocephala | reverse complement strand
CCCCTTCCCCTTCCCCTTCCCCTTCCCCTTCATTGTTTTAAAATCATATGTTAAAAAGATGTTTAAAATTGAATTCCATTATCCCAAGGCCGATGGGACTGTGGTTTCAGGGTCACATTTTTAGCTTGGATATTGGTGGGGGTTTGAATTTTTTGCTTTGAGGCAATTGGTGACTCAATTACTTCACTCCACGTTAATATGATGAGAGATTTATTGCTTATTTTCTACGCTCCAGTTAATTTCCAGGAATAAATTTCTTTCAATTTGAGTCCTATCAGATATCCATATAGATTTTAAAATTTATATAATTTGTCTAGATTACATTTTAACCTCTTCTAGAGTCAACTTATTTGCCAGGTGGTTACAACACAATGATTGAATAACCTTCATGGCTTTCCCTCCCGTTTACTTCTTTCCTCACCCCTCTTTAAAATATTATTTTAAAGCTCTGTTTCCTGGGTCTTCCTCACCTTGACTCAGCCTCTTGTGCTGTCTGTGTGTTTTGCTTTTTGGACACAGGATAGTCAGGAATGTGGTTGGAAATTTGTCTGCTTCTGCTTTGGAATCCAGTAATTAGATCCATAATTAAATAAATAGATTCGGTGTTATGATAAATGAATACCTAATGTAGATGTAAACATTTTGTTTCATTTTCATTGCTGTGCACAGAATTCTTTACCCAGAGCCGTGTGCCTGTTTTGTTTCAGCACTTGCAAACTTCATAAACAAAGAGAAAACTGGAGGAGTTATCAAGGCCATCGCTGGAAAACAGGCTGAGTTTGTGTCTGAGACCTCCGAGGCCAACATCATGGTGAAGTGGTACAAAGATGGGAAGGAAATCTCAGCCAGCAAGAAATTCACCATGGAAGACAAAGGGAAACTGCACAAGCTCGTGGCTTCGGCTGTGACGAAAGAAGATGAAGGAACTTACACCTGCAAAATCGGGGATGACACTCTTACTTTTGATTTAAAAGTCTCAGGTAAGTTTGTGCTGCAAGTATGGGATCAGAGTCTGTGTGAGAAACGCAGGATTTTATTCATTGGACTTGTCCTACCTCATAAATAAACAGATTTTTGGGCCAAGGTTGCACAACTCTTTCAGAGATTCTGCCCCTTGCTCTGAGATTCTGCCCCTTGTTGTGATTCTGATGCAAACCCAGAGTAGGGGCAAATAATGTAACCATGCTGGGATTTATTTGACTTAGCTCAAGGTTTTTCTGGGGCTGGAGCACAACCCAAACACGATGCCAGCTGAACATCTGGCAGCCACATCTGGCCTTTGTTCTTTCAGCTCAGCTGTGCCTTATCTTAGGACCACCTCAGTCAGGGGTTCAGAGTCTTGCTGTGAAAGCTGTGTGCACTCCTTTGACAAGTTTAAGTCCTGATTTTGAGAGTTCAACATCTCCTGCTATTCCCAAAGGACGCTGTGATCTCAGAGATCCCTCCCTGTGGCACTGTAAGGGACTCTATTAGTCCGTGTCACGTGCCCATCACACAAAGCACGTGGTTGTCAGGTCAAGCCCAGAAGAGAAATGCTTGTCACCACTGCATTCCAGCCCAGGAAGGAGCCAGAGTGTAAAATGACACAAGAATTTATCCGTGAAATTCAATATCTGTGAAATTCAGCTGATTCGAGTTGCATGTTTGTGGGAACTTTTCTTCCAAATGGGGTTTTCTGGCTTGTGCCTGGAGCCTGATTTTTTAACCTGGTCCTAAATTTAAGATTGAAACTCTTCTGAAAGCTTCTCCTGGCATGTCTGCAGGCTGCAGTACAATGCAATTCAAGAGAAGCCACAACTGAGTGCTTGTGACCCATAACAGAATATCCAGGTTACTGTGATGCTGTCCATGAGCTAACTACAGACTCAGCAGAGCTGATTAATTTAGGACAGCACTTGTCTTGAGGGATTGCTGCAGGATTTAGTGAGCTGGAGAGATTGCTTCCAGCTTCCAGCTGGTATTTGCTCAGGTATTCACTCTGCATCTCACCTCCAGTTCTCCAACATTATGCAATTTCACTTGGATTTTAATTGCCAGTCCCTGACTTTACCCATTGAAAAACTGGTCGGAAAGAGCCAACCAGGCTCTGCCCAAACGGATCCCTCAAAAGGCAGTTTGTGCAATCTGATTTATTATTATTATACTGTCTGATTAGAGCTGTCTAAGGTGGATTTTAAAAGTGTTCTGGTTGTGCCTTTGTCTGTGCATCAGGTACAGAAGAAGCCTGCAGGATGGCCTGAGCTGGGGATTAACTTTTTGCTGGTTGTGGGCAGGTTGGGTGAACCTCACCTTGTAACTCCCGTGACAAAACACATGGCTCAGGCAAAGACAACTGGTATCTGCTAAATCAGAGAATCACAGAAAGATTGGGGTTGGAAGGGACCTTGGAGATCATCCCATTCCACCCCCTGCCATGGGCAGGGACACCTTCCACTATCCCAGATTACTCCAAGCCCCATCCAACCTCATCTTGGACACTTCCAGGAACGAGGCAACCACAGCTTCCCTGGGCACCCTGTGCCAGGGCCTCCCCACCCTCATAGGGAAGGATTTATTCCCAATATCCCATTTAACCCTGCCCTCTGTCAGTTTGAAGCCATTATTACCCTTTGTCCCATCCCCACAAACCTTTTGGCGAGCCAAGGATTGAGTTGCAACCTGTTAACAACACCTTAGCCAGGGCAGCTTCCTCCTTGTTTCATGTGTCCCCATAAAAATTTTCCAGAGTGCTGAGAAGCAGCACTGCACACTCAGGGGGTGGTCTCAGGGCAGGGAATCAATCTGCCCTGAGGGTAATGAGATACCCCAATAACCCCAAACAGCAGGGTTCTGGAGGGAACATCCCCCCTTGGCCAGCTAATTGCTGAAGAATAGATCAGTCCTAATGAATGCAAATTTTAATGAAATACTTGCCTGGCATGGCAATTGTCCTTGGGATACTCAGTGACTGAAAGCAACAGTTGCTTGCTGCTAAAAGAAATGCAATACTGAGCTGAGGTTGGCTCTCAGTGACAGCCCTCAGCCTGCTCCTCAGGCCAGGGCTGCCCTGGTGGAACGAAGGCTCTGAAATGCCTGACGTGCCCATCAAATATTGCTCCTTGGCTTAGGGACATGGTGTGTTGAGTAGGCTTGCTCACATTTTACACCAAGGTCTCTGCCTTCGCTTCACTGCCTTCACTTTTACCTTTACAGAGACACTTGCAGAGAACCTTAATTGATAAAAATGCTGTATGGTTGCTGCCTATGTGACAAATACTGTGTGCCTGTTTGCACAGCCCATGCCTGTGCTGTCGACAGGGTTTGAGCAGGAAACTCAACTGAGCTGTGCGAGCAGTCCTGAGTTCTCTGCTGGGAAGATCAGTTTCAGACAAAAGATATGAGATTATTGACTCCTATATTCATAGAAACATGGAATGGTTTGGGTTGGAAAGGGCCTTAAAAATCATCTCCTTCCAACCCCCT
This sequence comes from Mohoua ochrocephala, assembly GCA_013398855.1. Classification (NCBI taxonomy): domain Eukaryota; kingdom Metazoa; phylum Chordata; class Aves; order Passeriformes; family Acanthizidae; genus Mohoua; species Mohoua ochrocephala. The sequence goes on along the minus strand of VZTA01014331.1, from coordinate 9,508 downwards.
GCCATGGGCAGGGACGCCTTCCACTCGACCAGGTTGCTCAGAGCTTTTTCCTAACATGAAGCTGGAGAATATTTCATCAATTAAATTATCCCATATGTGCCCTGGCCTGGAGAAGAGTTAGTCCAGTAGGACTGATACTATGAACTAGGAGCTGCAGGAATGGGCTCAGAAACATTTAAAGAAGGCTCCTCATCACTTCCAGCTAGATTTTGTGAGACTTCCCAGGTCTTTTCAAAGCTGTTTGTGTCCTCAGATATTAATACATATCCCCCAGAGCTTGCTTGGCATCAGAATCAAGGAGTGGTAAATGAAGCGTGAGCAACTTGAGGCCATCTCAACTTGATTTGAAAGATCCAGGAGGATAGAGGGGTGAAGGGGATTTCACTGTAACTGAGAGCAATTATCTGCAGATCAGAGGGGTTTGCACCATCTGTCAGAGAGGCATCAACTGTGTGTGATAATGAAATAATGATCAATAATTACTGTGTCCTAACTTTGTGCTGGTAAACCTTCATCAAGACATAAACTTTCCTCTTTTCCACTCCAGATGAAGCTGTTACTTTTGTCAACAAGCCCAAAACGCCTCCAGAAGTATCAGTCAGTCCTTCTGAAAGCCTGGAGCTGGTGTGTGAGGTGTCAGCTGCGGGCGGGGCCGTGGTGTGGAGGAAGGATCAGACTGAGCTGAAGCAGGACCAGAGGACAACAATCGTCTGCCAGGGGACACAACGCAAGCTCATCATCAAGAAGGTGACACAGCAAGACCAAGGCAGCTACACCTGTGAAACGAAGGGCGACAAAACAACATTCCAAGTCAAAGTCAGAGGTGAGAAAATCCCAGGAATTCCAAAGATACAGGAGAATTCCATTTTGGGTGGTGCCTTGCATCCAGAGGATCGTCTCACAATCTCCCCAGGGTGAAGGATCTCAGCCATAGTATTTGATTTATTTGGGCAGCTTTCATAGCAATATTTTATACACACAGTTCTGCATCCATGACTGGTTGTGACCACCAAAAAAAAAAAAAAAGATAGGAAAGGATGGAAATTCCTTCTCCTCTCACAATTAGCTGGTTTGTCTGCAGAATAACTCCCACAGGAACATAGTGTGAGGCCGTAGCAGAGGGATGGATAAAGGGGAAGGGGGAGGTGTTTGAAGAGCTCTGATTAGATCCCATCCCTGGAAGTGTTCAAGGGCAGGTTGGATGGGGCTTGGAGCAATCTGGTCTAGTGGAAGGTGACCCTGTTCATGGCAGGGAGTTGCAAGTTGGATGATCTTTATGGTCCCTTCCAACGCAAACCATTCCACAATTCCATGATTAGATGGAGAATGATGGAATTGTCCCAAAAAGGCAGAAAAAGAGCAATGGTTCCTGGACATGAGGATATGAGGGTTGTTCCCTTCTGTTTCACTGGAAGCTTGGAGAGACATAGGGAGAGAAAAAGAGGGAGGAGGGTTCAGGCAATGAGTGTTGGTGCTCCAAGTCCTACATTCGAATCTGTGCTAAAACTGTGAGTTTTTCGCATTACCCCAGAATTTCCATAAAATTCCCGTTCCTATTCACCTCTCAGCAAGAGAGACATGAAGGTGGTTTCTTGCGCTGATGGCCCAACATGATATTGCCTGTCAGGGGAAAGTACAGTGAAACAGGAGGAACTTGATTAAACACCAGAGACAGCAACTGCAAAAAAGCTCTGTGTGACTGTTGGGGTTTCCTTACAGAGCCGGAGGCTGTGTTTACAAACAAGGAGAAGGTGCAGAAAGAGGTGAAGGCTGCACTGTCAGAAAATGCCACGCTGAGCTGCGAGGTGGCCCAGGAGAAAACAGAGGTGAAGTGGTACAAGGATGGGAAACTCATCACCTCCAGCAAGAAGTTCAAGGTGGAGTCCGAGGGCAAATCGCGTCGTCTGGTGGTGGGTGAGGTGGAGAAGAAAGATGCAGGGGAGTACACCTGCGAGGCTGCTGGCCAGAAACTCACCTTCAGGATCGATGTCCCAGGTGAGAGAAAATTGTTTAGCCCAGCTTTCCAATTTCTAAAATATTTAGAAAGATGAGTATTATTCTATGCATTCAATGTAAAACATTAGAATACCATTAAGACATGGAACTCAATCCTTGAAAACCTTTAGGAGCTACCCATGTGTGTAGGAACAGGGCCATAAAAAGGGAAGTATTGATTGCACCTCTCCAATCCCACATGTTCATGAAATCTAAACAACTCTGCAATGCAGCTGGTTTTCAGTGCATTTCAAAGTAGGGTCATGATGAAGAACAGTAGGATATCTGCCCAATGTCTTCACTTAGCAAAATAAAACAAATCAAAACTCACCAAACCCCCATTTTGAACAGTGCTACCAAAACTCTGAAGTTCCCTCTCTTTCCAGAGCCAGAGGTTGTGTTTACAAACAAGGAGAAGGTGCAGAAAGAGGTGAAGGCTGCACTGTCAGAAAATGCCACGCTGAGCTGCGAGGTGGCCCAGGAGGAAACGGAGGTGAAGTGGTACAAGGATGGGAAACTCATCACCTCCAGCAAGAAGTTCAAGGTGGAGTCCGAGGGCAAATCGCGTCGTCTGGTGGTGGGTGAGGTGGAGAAGAAAGATGCAGGGGAGTACACCTGCGAGGCTGCTGGCCAAAAACTCACCTTCAGGATCGATGTCACAGGTGGGACATTGTTCATTCTCATCACAGAAAGGTCCCTTACTACAGAAAAATGTACCACACTCTGGGCTCCAGGGTCTGTGCTGCCTAAACCTTCATTGAGTGGTGGTGGAGACCAACCACCTATCCACTGTCACATTGATGCCAACAGCTGGGCATCTTGATCCATGGGATGAATCCCCTCAGTGCTCCTCAGTGTTTTCTGACTTCCCAGTAATGAAAAGATAGACAAGTTTCCATTCCGTTGTCATTTATAGGAATAAAGGTTGGGTCATCTCCCAGACATGTAGGGAAATAAGTCTGGAAGAAGTAGGAAAACAGGTCTCCTAGAATGAGCAAGGCTTCCATATGGGTCCCAGTGGCAAATGAGATTTGGTATTCATTTATCTATTATATTATGGAATAAAGCAATGGATTTCTTGTGGAGATGGGAAGAAGGTGAAATCCTGAGGCTCTGGATCATTTTTCTCAGGAATGGCTGATGTATTGTCCTCAGACAAAGGTCCACGTCCTGTGTGAGCATTAAAAAATACCAGAGATGTGGCAGTTGTCATGTTTTTCATTTGGGTTTGATCACTTTGGACAGCATCAACTTCTGTGTGATTTTTAAATTACTTATCCCACTCCACAGAAGCAGAGGATGCATTTATCAACAAGGACAAAGTGAAAAAAGAAGTGAAGGCTGCACTGTCAGAAAATGCCACGCTGAGCTGCGAGGTGGCCCAGGAGCAAACGGAGGTGAAGTGGTACAAGGATGGGAAACTCATCACCTCCAGCAAGAAGTTCAAGGTGGAGTCCGAGGGCAAATCGCGTCGTCTGGTGGTGGGTGAGGTGGAGAAGAAAGATGCAGGGGAGTACACCTGCGAGGCTGCTGGCCAGAAACTCACCTTCAGGATCGTTGTCACAGGTGGGAGACAGATTTTGGGTTGTATTTCATTGGCTTTTCTTTGTACCTGGGTATTTTTCCTCATGTTCTCTGATGCAATATTAGAAATGCTGTTAAAGTACTTTCTGATGCTGGTCTAAGCTGCCATTTCAGTGAGGTTGTGTAGGACTGGGCAGATCTGGAGTTGATCTGTTCATATCCTGATAACAGCTTCTCACCTTTCTTTATGTCTCCTTCAGCTGAGATAGTGAACAGGAGTTCTCAACAGCAGGCACTGTGTTAAAAAACCTCCTCCTATGTGATCACCAGTACCAGTATTCCTCCTTTTCTTATGGGTATTCTTCCCTGAAAGTCACTGTTTTCCTTCCTCTTTTTTTGCAAGTGATAGGACAAGAGTGAATGGTCTCAAGTTCTGCCAGAGGTTTAGGTTGGATATTAGAAAAAAAATTCTTAATCCAAAAGGTTGTCGGGTACTGGAAGAGGCTGCCCAGGGAACTGGTGGAGTCCCCATCCCTGGAGGGATTTAAAAGCCGTGTGGATGTGGCACTTGAGGACATGGTCAGTAATGGACCTGGCAGGGCTCGGGAAACAGTTGGACTCGATCTTCCGAGTCTTTTCCAACCTAAATGATTCTGTGGTTTCTTTGGTCTGAGGATATTTTGCAAGAGGTCCGGTGAATTTTATCTCAGGCTCCAGGCAGCCGTGGACATCAGCTACATTCTGAGTGATCATTTCCGAATTGGATGTTAAGAAAGTGTTTGTCTGTTTGTTTTGAATTAATATTCATAGCACTCCACTGTCTTTACAGCCAAATCCTTCTTTTTTAGTATTAAAATTCTCTTCTCATATGCAGAGATGATCAGAACAGGGAAGCAATTTTCTCCTCTGCTTTCTTACAGCATCAAACACATTGGGAGCATAGTGCTGGCAGAGGTTTGGAGTTTTATCAGCTGTGTGGATGAATAACTGTGTTGGGAATCTATTGACTCCCCTCTGTGTGGGGTACCTGGGCTGTGAGCTGGGGAATTCTGGCTCTTTTTCACTCATTGCGTAGCTCATTCTTTGGCTGAGGGAGCTGCCAGTTTCAGTGGAGGATGTGCAAGGAAGGAAGGATAGGTCAGGATAGATTTGAGAGGTGTCTTTCAGAGAAAATTCAATATGGACATTCATAAAAACACAGAACAGTTTGATTTGGAAGGGACCTTAAAGATCACCTCATTCCCACCCCCTGCCATGGGCAGGGACATCTCCCACTATCCCAGGTTGTTCCAAGCCCTGTCCAAACTGTCCTGGAGCACATCCACGGATGGGGCAGCCACAGCTTCTCCGGGCAAAATTGTTATAAACCGAATTCACTGTTCGCTGCTGACGCTGGTTCATACATTACTGCAGAGGTGCAGTTAGAAAACAGAAACTGAGTGATTTCCACTTGACTTTCTCTCTCTGAGGGAGCTGTCTGCCTCAGAAAGCAAAGGTTTCCAGCTCTCTTTGCAGCGGGGTGAGCTCACGGCGGCGCTGGGTAACATGACCCCTCGTCCCGTGCCATCAGCCTGCCTTAGCTACCGTTGCTGTATTTCTCATGGGAACAACTGTAACACGACATGCAAGTCCAGCATTGGCTGGAAAATGATCCAGTGTGAAAGTCAGGAGGGATTATGAGTACTCGGAGTGGTTGGCTCTTCTGCAGCAGAAGTCCTTCTCTTACCAGATTATCCCAAAGTGCAGCGGATTTCTGGGTCTTAATTTATCCTGTTGCCGTTGCACTTGGGAAGCTTTTCAGGGTTCCTGTACTCCGGGGCTCCACTGGTAGCACAAAGCCTTCTCTGTTTAAGGACAGGTTGAAGGGTAGGTGCTCAGTGTTGGGTTTTGGGATGCCACTGTAGTTTTTTGGCTTAATATAAAAAAAAAAAAACCCAGCTGCTGCACACCTTGGGACTGAGTTGGACACGTAGTAAAAGAGCTGGTTCTGAAATCTCAGTATTTCAGAGTGCAGTGAAATCCATATTTTAAAGCAGTGAAAGTTTCATGTCCTGAAAATATTTTTCCTCACTTCTGCTGAAACTTCACTAACCAGTTTCATTTAAGGTTGGAAATGTCATCTGCACTGAACACTTGTTTAAATTTAAAATAAGTTTCTAAGAGAAATTATCAACTGGTCGAAATCACTTTGGCTGCTGATTAGATGTTTTAGTCACATTTCCTGTCACTGTAAAAAGGGTTAATATGAAAAGTCAAGAATGGAAAGGACAAGTGAGAGGAGTCTGGAATATTCCTGCTCTGCTAATTTGACATTTTAAATACAGCCCTCATTGACACAGACTTGTTTTATAACCTATTGAATACACTCTGCATATTTATACTCTAAGCTGTAGATGGGAGCTGAAATATTTATATTTTTGCAGTCAGTTTTGAATGCAAATCTTGGTGTCTGCTGGAGCTCTTTCAGATGTCAGAATGTTGCTGACATGTTCCTTCGAGGAGCTTTGCCTCACTCATCATAGACCATGTGCCTTCTAAATGACAATGACACCTCCTCACACCCCTTCTACAGCCAATATAAACAGAGGAGCTCGAATTCAGAGCCCATACGCTGGATTCCTGCTCCACGTTGCTCCCTGTAGGACATCTCTCTTTCCATGGGCTGTGCAATGTTCATAGCAAGGCTGTGATGTGGCCCAGGACCACGTGTAGTGCCACTGTCAGCAGTGGAGGAACTCGACCTGAGCTTACCCCTTCTCCTCAGCCTCCCCGGCAGCTGCTGCCACTCAGAGCACAGCCGTGATGGAGACAGCAGAAAGTCATCCAGGAGGAGTCAGGGGTGGTCCCAGGAGGCTGCAGGGAGTGCCTGGGGGGAGAGGAAGGCAGCAGCACAGGGAATGAAGGGGCTCAGCATCACAGCCAGGGACAACCAAGGACCTCCCAGGTCACAGAATCTCTGAGGCCGGGAAAGCCCTCCCAGACCATCGAGTCCAAGCTGTGACCAATCCCCACCTTGTCACCAGCCCAGAGCACTGAGTGCCACGTCCAGTTGTTCCTTGGACACCTCCAGGGATGGGGACTCCAAACCTTCCTGGGCAACCCCTTCCAATGCCTGACCACCCTTTCCAGGAATAAATTCCTCCTGATGTCCAACCTGACCCTCACCTGGCACAACTTGAGGCCGTTCCCTCTCATGCTGTCCCTTGTTCCTTGTGAGCAGACCCCAACCCCCACTTGGTTCCACCCTCCTGTCAGGAGGCCAGTTTGCTGAAAAATCACAGCTTTTTTTAGGAAATAAAAATACACTTCAAATTTTATATGCTAGTATTATGTATAATGTTCATCGAGTACTTTTCCATATTGAGAACTGTGTCTTTGTCCTCTCTTTGGGATTGGGTTACAAGATATTTTCTGAGCAACACCCAATTTTAATCTGAAATACTTGGTAGAATCCTGTAAATAAAGTGATAGTGGAGGTGGCAACTCATCATTGTGCTACATTTGGCTCGTTCCAAATTTGGGGAGTAGAAATAGCATAAAGACACAAGAGAGAATCTTATCTCTGCCTTCATTATAAAATTTTGCAAACGAGGTGGCTGAGCCATTCATGAAGACAAATCAGAGAGGGATGATAATTACATGGAGGATATTTAGAGGGTAATATTGTTTTATTTATGTGATAAATAGAACTGCAAAGCTGCTTTACTTACAAGAGTTTAATATTGAGTTATTTATGTTGGAAAAGACCTTTAAGATCATCATGTCCAATGGCGAAACCAGCACTGCCAAGTCCAAGACCCTGCAGAGCATCTACACTCCATACGAGTAAGAACTTCTTGACACAAGATATTTATATCTTCCATGTTTTCCCCTTTCTGCTTCCCTATTTCAGAGGCAGAAGATGCCTTTGTCCACAAGGAGAAGGTGCAGAAAGAGGTGAAGGCTGCACTGTCGGAAAATGCCACGCTGAGCTGCGAGGTGGCCCAGGAGAAAACAGAGGTGAAGTGGTACAAGGATGGGAAACTCATCACCTCCAGCAAGAAGTTCAAGGTGGAGTCCGAGGGCAAATCGCGTCGTCTGGTGGTGGGTGAGGTGGAGAAGAAAGATGCAGGGGAGTACACCTGCGAGGCTGCTGGCCAGAAACTCACCTTCAGGATCGATGTCCCAGGTGAGAGAAAATTGTTTAGCCCAGCTTTCCAATTTCTAAAATATTTAGAAAGATGAATATTATTCTATGTATTCAATGTAAAACATTGGAATACCTTTAAGACATGGAACTCAATCCTTGAAAACCTTTAGGAGCTACCCATGTGTGTAGGAACAGGGCCATAAAAAGGGAAGTATTGATTGCACCTCTCCAATCCCACATGTTCATGAAATCTAAACAACTCTGCAATGCAGCTGGTTTTCAGTGCATTTCAAAGTAGGGTCATGATGAAGAACAGTAGGATATCTGCCCAATGTCTTCACTTACCAAAATAAAACAAATCAAAACTCACCAAACCCCCATTTTGAACAGTGCTACCAAAACTCTGAAGTTCCCTCTCTTTCCAGAGCCAGAGGTTGTGTTTACAAACAAGGAGAAGGTGCAGAAAGAGGTGAAGGCTGCACTGTCAGAAAATGCCACGCTGAGCTGCGAGGTGGCCCAGGAGCAAACGGAGGTGAAGTGGTACAAGGATGGGAAACTCATCACCTCCAGCAAGAAGTTCAAGGTGGAGTCCGAGGGCAAATCGCGTCGTCTGGTGGTGGGTGAGGTGGAGAAGAAAGATGCAGGGGAGTACACCTGCGAGGCTGCTGGCCAGAAACTCACCTTCAGGATCGATGTCACAGGTGGGTGAATGTGCTGCATCCCTGTTTTACATCCTGAAAAATTGAAATGCCTGTTTTTCCTCCTGAAAAATTGAAGGAGAGGGAAGTTATGTGGATTGTCAAACTCCATCTCAGTGGCAGTGACTGAGCCAGGACCTCAGTGGTGTTGGTTTACTCATGAAATTGTGTTGATATTGTTAGATCTGTCTTTGTTTTTTAGAAATTAAGCATGCAGCGGATTTCTGCAGCCCAAACTCATGTCAGGCTGAAGATCACTGGGGAATTTCCTTGGGAATCTTGGGAAGATGCATTGATAGCAAAGTGAGAATTCAGTAATTGCAGGAGAAATTAAAGGGCACAGCAAATCTGAGCACAGGCATTCTCTTGTGAAAGCTCCTTTCTGAAACAGACTTTATTATGGAGGGAACCTTTTTATTATGGCCTCTGTCAACTGGATGGAAATGCTAGAACTCTTTTCAGAAGCAGAAGATGAGGAAACCAGCTCTTTTCACCACAGTATTATCAAGGACAGATTTAATTTTGGCATCCTTCAGTTGGATCTCAATGAATTTAAAGCAAATTGAAGAGTTCATACATTAGATTTATTTTTGATTGTGGCATGGTACAAATACCACGGAGCAGGCTAATTTTCATTCATTAGAAAAACATAGTTCTGGGATGACACATCCTGAGAACAGTTGGGAAATAAAGATACAGACACAGAATAGGCTCACAAAGTTTGTTTCCCAACACTGTCTTTGTTTAGCTGGCAAAGTAAACTGCAACTCTTGGGTTGGTTGGGCAATTTAATGCTTGTCCTCTTACAGCCAACCTAATTCTGAGAGACCTCACCCACCTCAGTGCTGCTGGATTTTGGGATATGTTATTTTCTGCAGATTTTGAACAAAAGTAGTGGTGGAAATGAAAGCAGCTTTGGGGCTGTGTCTTGGAGTACCAATAAATGACTCCTGCAGTGGCACTTGATGTAATTCAAATGTTAAAAATTCAGTAGATGCTGCTGGCAGGGAATGGGAATGGGAAATGAATTTCAACACCACAAGCCAAAGGCTGTTGTGTGCATTTGGGAAGGGATCTGTGAATTTTCAATATCTGCCCTTGTACCCTCAATTGCAGAAGCAGAAGATGCTTTCATCAAGAAGGAGAAGGTGCAGAAAGAGGT
>VZTA01014330.1:43387-57449 GCA_013398855.1 Mohoua ochrocephala | reverse complement strand
TAAGGTCCCTTCCCATTCAAACCCTTCAGTGATTCTGTGATTCGTATCAAAGTGTGTACACATTATGCTAAAATGGCTATAGGGAAATGCAGCACTCTGGATTATCAGGCAGTCCCATAACTTGTGCATTTCTCTGGCAGCTTTTAATCAGCTGACCTGCTCAAGGTATGATTTATGAGTGGAGTATTGGTGTGAAGAAAACGTGAGAAAATTACTCGGACACCTTCACTTTGAGGCTTGTTGAAATAAGCACTTTGGTTCTCTCCCATATACCACAGTCCAACTCATTTTTTTGCCACACTGTAACTTGTATAGAAACATGGTTTCTTCAGCTATATATCTTCGTAAAAGACATTTAAGTATATGGCCTTAAAAATATCTTTTAGTTGCTAAAGGCATCACTGAATGATACATTGGGAGAAAGGGTAGAAGTGTGGGAAAACCAAGCTGGAACTGTGCTTTTTAATTGGATTTAAATTCTATATTTGGGGCTTAGATATTTGCTTGCGAACTGAAGCAGACAGCATTAATCCAGATAAATGGCTGGTGCTGGTGTGTCCTCCAGAGGTGAACTGTCCTCAAGCATAGCCAATATTCAGGCAGATTAAATGAAGAATTAAAACACTCGGTAAAGTCCTCTCCCTGTGTCTTTCCTCCGCATGTAAGGGCTGAAAGGAAATCTGAGTAAATGCCCCAAGGTGGAGAGGGGTGAATCTGCCCATCAAGCAAAACAAATTGTAAAATCACTTTTTAATGCCCCCCCTTTCATCGAGCTGTTTTTGGGGAAGAGCGTGCACAGCAGCGGCGGCACCAGGTTTGAAGGACATTCACATTTTGGGTGAGATCCAAGGGGAGATTGGATCTAACCCTGAGGAATGGCAGATATGTCTTATGATGACCAGCTTAACACACTTAGCTTTGAAGTGGCAGGGTGGGGGATCTAATTGAGGCACGAAAATATCCAGCGAGGGCGAGCGAGGGCCTGGGTATGACACCTCTCTGTGATTAAGGACACAGCACAGAGCTGTGAGCTGAGCCTAGGGTCAGATCAAAGTTGAGTGTCCAGCCCTGAGCCAGACAGACCACACAGGGCTCTTCTTCCAACAGGTACTCCAGAGATAAAATAGAACACAGACTTATAAATACCCAAAACACCCCACCAGTGAAATATTGCACAGCTTATAGGGCTGTGTGTCTCACTGTGAGTCTGCGAGACTGAGACCAAGCTGCTGCTCTGCATTTTTTTCCAGGGGTGGTACAATAAATCTCTTTCTCACGGTAAAAACAACTTCCATAAATAATGGTTTGTAGTATTAGGACTGAGTAGAAACCAAGGATGAGACATTTTAATACACCGAATTAATTCTGTTTCTAACAAGATTACTGAGAGCTTTACCATTGATTTCAATCAGCCTTGAGTTGGGAGAATTTAATTTTTGAAATACAAAATTTTCTAATCCTCTCAGTTTTGAGTTGTAAGCACCCATAAAAATTGTCTGGCCAAATCTGCAAACAGCCTGAGAAAACAGAAAAGAGACTTGAACTGCTTCATCAGTGTATTTCTTCGGCATGCTATTTCAGTCAAATTCTACCATGTTCACTCTCAGCTCTGACTGCATTTATACAGGTAAACAAATTAGGGTTCTGTGAATCAGAATTGCAACACAAAAGCACACACAGGACAAAAACACAGAAAAGGAAGAGAAAAAGCACCAGAGCTGAAAAGAGGGTAAGGAAAGATTAAAAGAAGGTGAGGAAAGCTGAGGAAATGACTTAGACATAGAGGTCTACTACATAATTTAGATAGTTCATGTCAAACAGTTTAAAAAAAAAAAAAAGAAAAAGAGAAAAAAAAAAGAAAGAAAGACAGAAAGAAAAGCTAATTTTAATCCTGGAATCATTACCAATGATTGCCAACAGTGGAACTTTGCCATTTGCTCAATTTGCCCTAACATAACAACTTCTAAAATTGGTATGTGTCCCCAACGTGTGATGCTGATGACGGCAAGGAAAGAATTCTTAAAAGGTGCAATAACCAGAAGCTCTCTCAGTGCAGAGATGCTTTGTTTTGCCCGTGAATGCAAGCAAATTGCTCATCAAGGAAGATGTACGTCGGTCATGGATACCATTAATCACAGGACTTACCCCTAACAAATAAAAGCGTGAGCAATGCTGTGCCTTGCGTTGGAGAGACTCCGTGGAGCTGGATGCCTTCAGCAGCGGAGACCTTGAGCTTCAGGTAAATGTCAAAGCAATATTTTGATCCTAATTGGTAACTGTAAGTGTTGAATCAGTGTGTGGTCAAATAAACATCGGCGTAAAGTAATAATAGCAGGAGGGGGTGAAAAGCCAGAAAATTAACAAAGCAGCAGTGACTCTGAAGGGCTTGTCAAAACCGGCTGTCAGGAAGCAGCAGGAAGCAAAGACTAAAAGCCTGTTGCTGCAATCCAAACAAAAAACAACTCCTACACAAGCAGAGGTTTTAATAGCAGAGGATGTCAGATAATTATGAGGTTTTTGAACTACAAGGCAAGAATGAACAAGTGGATGAATTGCAGAGAGAAAGCTCTGCATCCATGCTGCTGTCACACTGAGATCCCTCCTCAGCAGTGCCTATTGTCTTTCTGAAAAGGAAAGGAAAGGTGACAATTCACTTCAGAGCAGAAGGCAAGGCTTTAAAAGAGAGCTACTAAATGACAAAAAGACCCAAAAGGCTCCAAGCACAGCCGGAGGTCATGTCTGGGCTCTACCCAGAGAGTGGGCCCTGGCCATGTATGCAGCAGGACTTCTTCAGGAGAGATCCATGTGCTTTCCAGGCACAAGAGCAGTTTGGTGCAGGTGGTTGAGTGACACGGTGATCAGCACCTCTGGGTGACAAGGACCGAGTGACAGCGGAGGCATCACCTGCCGCTCCAGTCACATCTTATTCCCCAAACACCACCAGTTCATCCCATTTAATCCCAGGCAGCAGGCTATTTCCACTCATCTTTCAAGGTGACAGCTACCACTACCCTCATTTGGCACCTATCACAGGCAGACTAAATCCAAACCCAAGCAAAACCAAGCTGAAACGAATGTTATTTTATAATGGTGAAGCAAAGCCAAAACCTGACTCAGCTTGCTGGACTACACAGACGGGCAAGGAGGGAGAAGCAGAAGAAGGGAAGGAAAATATGGATGTCCCCAAGAGCAAGGCAAATTATTTAATTTTCTTTCTGAGCTCCCTCTATTATTTGTCTTCACTTCTCCTGCTCTTGCTTTCCAGCAGTTCTCATTTCCCTTCTCCATAAGCACTTGCCTTAGCAAAGAGGCCACAAGGAGGTGACAGGAAATCCAGGCTCTGTGACTCCAGCTCCTGTTGAAGTTATAAGCGAATTGTACATTCATTTATTCCATGTATACCATTAGTAATTTTATAATCCTGTTTCTGCAGGCCTGGTCACGGTGCTGAACTTCCCTGTTACACACTACTCAGGCATAGAAGCCATGTCTAGTCCCTGTCCTGATGGCCAACAATCCAGGCCATGTAAAGGCTTCCTAGAGCCACTGGAAAATCACTTTCACTGTGCCTCAGTTTCCCTGTTCTGTAGTTCCTGTGCCCTTGAGGAGGAGGAACTGAAGACTTTAGCGTTAAATGATCACTCTGCTCTCTTTGAAAACGGAAAGTGATGCCCCCAGCCTATTAACAGGGATGTCACAGAGGTGTTGGAAAGTCACATGGTTAATCTTGCCAGAGATCCAGTTCCTTCCTTCTGCAAAATAAGGAAACTATGACTCACTGTGTCCACAGGGTGTACGGAAAATAAAACGAAAACCGTGGTATGCATGAGTGACCTGCAGATGAGAGTGATTGGAAACACCCACGAAAATGGATCAGGGAGTGAGAGGAGCTTGGGTGAGGGGAATATCAGGAATGTCCAGCGTGACAGACTGCTGCACAAGTGAAGAGAAGCACAGCAGCCTGCAGAGACAGCAGCAAGAGGAGTTTTGGAATAAAAACAAGGATCCTTTTTTTTTGTTCTGCACAGGCCAGAAACAGCAAGTTTATTTACAGCGCACTTGAAAAGACATCAGAAGGGCCCAAAAGGAGTAAAGGACTAAAATTACCACTGGGCAACAGCGAGACACTGAGATCAAACCCAGCCCAGCAGTGCCCAGTCAGACTTAGCCTGTGTCCAAAACCTCTTTCCTGACAAAAGGGCCAGGCTCAGTCCCTGAAGACAATGAAGTCAGATGACAAGAACAAGGCAAATGCTTACTTGAATAGTTAAATATCACTTTAAACATCCCAATTCATTTTGAAATAAATACAGAAGGCACAACAAGTTAAAAGATGCAGCACAGGGGAAAGAAAGACAGAAACATAAATCTGCCTGTAGCAGTCCAGGTCCAATTCACCTGTGCTATGCAATGCCAGGAAAATATCATGTGTGTGCTGGCCTCTTTCAGTCCAGGATCCAGGGGCATAACCCTGCCAGGCAGGGCACAAATAAATAAAACATTCCTGGGGCCAACTCAAGTACTTGAGCAGGATGCTCCCCTTCTTATGTGAGTCCATTAAAAAAATTCATATTTTTCAGCGGAAGCAACATTGAATCTGACCAGCCAGGTTTAGAGAAATACTTATTTCTCCAGAGCAATTAGTCAAATGCAAGTTTTAGTCCTGATACAAGCACGCACGTACTTCTGCTCGCTGCATTAGTAGAGACCAACCTTTGTCTCAGTGACCTGCAGCTTTGCAAGTTGACTGACAGTGGGTAATTACTGAGCTGATCGTTTGCCATCTCACAGGGACAAGATTATTAAAAGGTTTTGAAAACGTACGAAAACGTGTGGAAGAGCAGGAATGGCATACCCAGAGCAAAAGGAAGAAATTAAATAACGTGGGCCCCATGAAACCCAAAATATGGATGGAGGGTGTGGGAAAGGAGCACATCTGGCTTCACCACACTCTTGGCCTTACAGAATTATACCAGGGACAAGTTTGGCTCTTTATGTTAGAGGGAAATAATAGTATTAAAGTGGTGGAGGAGTATATTTTGACTAGTGCAAAAAGCAAAATTGGAAACATAGGTGGGAAGCTTCTGGATTATAACCATTATTACACAGAAAAAAAGGTTTTGTTTCATGTAGCACATTTCACATTTGGGTTAAAGCTTGCATCAGATATTCACAAGCAATATCTGAAAAAACTTGGTCTGAAATCACTTCCCAGGAAGGATAAAACACATTCAAATAGTTGGCTTAAACTGGATTTAATGTTGACCAGGACATCGAGAACATCAAAAGATACCTTCCAAACCATTACAATCTTATCTTTTCTCATTTGTGGCTGGAAGACAAACATCTAAGGACTAATAGATAATCTTTCTCAATCCTATTGGTAATAATTATTCACAATTATAATTAATTACAGTTATTCATAAATGAAATATCATGATTTGTAATACTGAGGGGCAGCATAAAAGCAACAACAGAATGAAATTATAGTGAGGCATGTGATTTTCAAGAAAAGGAAAAAAACCTCAACCAAGCCCTGAGCACGGAGACTCACAGGAAACCCCAAATGTTTTAAGATTCCAGCAAATTCTGACATTTGAGATGGTAGATGCCTGATGCAGCACGAGTACCAAATCTCACCACACCACAAGAGACCTGACTGAAACAATTGCATTGCATCTCAAGTTTTCGGCACTAACGTATTCAGCATCAAGTCAAGTGTCCCTCCGTTGCCCTGAGGGCTCATGCTGAAGACAATGAGCAAAATGCACTCACTGTCAATGAGTGTGTACCCAGTGCCAGGCACAGGAGTAGGCAACATTCCCTCTCTCCATGCACAGAAGTGGATGGCACAATCTTCTTTTCCCACTTATACAACCCCTCCAAAACATTTACAGCCTGAGACGTTCAGTTAGGACTGTGAAAAGCCCAGCTTTGGCTGTATTTGTTCTGATGGAAAATGCCAAACCAGAGGCTGCTTTTAAGGCTTTCACCCTGAGAAGTAAAGCATAAACCCAACTAAAGAAAAAGGATGCGGAAGGACAATGACTATCTGCAGGGCTGATGGAAAAGCAAAATGGATGCAAGCAACAGAGGGCAAGCATGCCTCAAAGAAATGAGAGGTTAAGTCCGTGATTTGCCTGAGGGAGACATGGACTGCTGAGCAATGAATACACTTGAATTAAAAATTGAGAAATGAAATGAAAAAGCAATCAAGGGTAAGAACGAAGCACAGTGGAAGTAAGAAAATACAAAGCTTTGCACAGTGATTATGCCCAAACCAAACCCAGCAAGGGTAAGAAAGATCAGGAAACTCCAACTGGGTCAAAAATAAAAGACCAAGTTTTATCAGGTCATCAGCAGTGGCCACAGAGGTCAGTGGTCAAGGGTGTGATCCCCCACAGCTGGGGCTGTGAGGAACATGGGTGCAGCACAACCCAAAATGGGGACACCGAGCTCTGGGTTTGGCTTTTTACGAACGGAGGCGAGACTGAACTTTGTACCTGCCCGCACACATGGAGGCCAAGCAGGTGATTCTTTTCAAAACATCATAAAACAAGCTGATGGCATTTCTTCTCTAAAAGAAATGTCACAGCAGTTAAACCACCTCGGATGAAAAGGTGTTGAATGCTGGGCATTGGCGAAATTCAACCATTATTTTTTCATACTGAGGATTTAACCCAGATGCTCAGCCAAATTCACAAGAAGAGTTGCTTGCACGGACAGAAGTAAGCCTAGATCTTCACACAACAAAGTTAGCCTGAAGGAAGCTGCTACTGGGCACTATGTGAATTAGAATCAGGATTTAATTGTCTCTGAATTTAATTTAATCTGTGAGGACGATGGCCACTTTTTGGCTGGTAAGCAGGACACTTGTAATTCACTGCTCCAGGGCAAAAAGATTCTGGAGAGCTCCTACAGCCCAACACGATTCAAACCAGCCACAGGGTGGGCTTGTGGGCACTGACCTGGCGGGTGCTGGGTGGCCACAGCAGCAATAAAAGGGGCACGTGTCTGAAGGCCACGCTGTAGTGACACATCCCTCAGGATGTGAGGTCAGGAAGGACCATGGTGTAACACACCAGGGAGTGACACGCTTGGGACAATGCAATTTGCACCCGTAAAACACTGAAATAATGGATGCTCATTACCTGAATTTGCTGTCATCTGAAGAGAGGAGAAGGACTGGCAATGCACAGACCAGACCAGCAGGTGGTTTTGCCATCTTGGCAGCAGAGGTGAAACAAAACCATGCTAGAAATATGGCACAGAGGGAGCAGGGATACAAACCCTGCTGGTTTTCTGCACCAGGGCCATGGGGAGCACTGACAGGAAGCACAAGAGAGGAAATAACATATCCTCACACTCTGGTACTAAAACATCGGCCAATCGATGCTCTCCTTTAAAAGCAAATTAAAATTATGGTTTAAAAAAAACCCCAAACCTTTAAGCAGAGAAAGGAAAGATTTTTGGATGCAGGAGCAATGCCTAAAGCAACCAACAGCAGCAGTGAAAAATGGGATGACCAGTGGGATGGGGTGAAGGCATCCAGCCTCTGGATGGAGGAACATCAGTGTGTTGGAGCCAGTCCAGAGGAAGCTGCCAAGATGATCAGAGGGATGGAGCAGCTCTGCTGTGGGGAAAGGCTGAGAGAACTGGGCTCGTTCAGCCTGCAGAAGAGAAGCTTCAGGGTGACGTAACTGTGGCCTTTCAGCACATGAAGGGAAAGAAGAAAGAAAAAAGAAGAAAGGGAAGAAGAAGAAGAGAAAGAAGAAAGATGGAGGGAGACTATTTGCAAGGGCATGGAGGTACAAGACAAGGGGCAACAGTCTCAAACTGACAAAGGGTAAGTTTAGGGNGGGAAAGGCTGAGAGAACTGGGCTCGTTCAGCCTGCAGAAGAGAAGCTTCAGGGTGACGTAACTGTGGCCTTTCAGCACATGAAGGGAAAGAAGAAAGAAAAAAGAAGAAAGGGAAGAAGAAGAAGAGAAAGAAGAAAGATGGAGGGAGACTATTTGCAAGGGCATGGAGGTACAAGACAAGGGGCAACAGTCTCAAACTGACAAAGGGTAAGTTTAGGGTAGATGTTAGGAAGAAATTGTTCCCTGTGAGAGTGGTGGCACAGGTTGCCCAGAGCAGCTGTGACTGATCCATCCCTGGAAGTGTCCAAGAACAGTTTGGACAGGGCTTGGAGCAACCTGGGATAGTGGAAGGGGTCCCTGCCCAAGGCAGGGGGTGGAATGGGATGAGCTTTAAGGTCCCTTCCCACCCAAACCAAATTCAGTGATTCTGTGATTCCATGACTTTGGAGGCAGCTGAATTAAACTATCAGCTCCTCGGTTCTGCCCCTTCCATCCCATTCCCAACAGGGATGCCTGCACCCCCTGAAATGCTCTTGTGAATACCCTGTAGCAGGAACAGTGTGGCTGGAGTCTCAGCTTCTGCTGTGCTCAACTAGACCTGGCCCCTTTAGGGTGATGGCCATACGCTGTAAACACATATTTTTTTGTGTGTTCTGTACAATTTGAAGACTTTGCTTCATTCTGAAGTTGCCAGCACTCTTCTCTGAAGAAAACCTCCCAAACCCAAGACCTGCCCAGCTCCTTGTCGGGGATTCATCGAGATGACTCACAGGATACACGTAATTTCTGTGGGGTAGTAATTCCCTCTGGTTAGGACTGGAGGCACAGAGCTGTGTGACCAGAGAGAGATGACTCACTGGGTGACCTTCAGATTACGCCTCTTGGGGAAGATGTTTAAATGGAAAGAGACTTTTAACACAGGAATAGATGGTCTTGGGTTATGGTTAACACTTTCACTGGGTGTTACAAGCAGACAAGAGAAGGACATGCCAGGGATGGGGCAGGAGCTCTCAACTGACCTGAGCTGGCTATAGTTAGGACAAAAAATCCGGTTTAGGACAAAATACAACTTAGGCCACGTGTAGCCTCCATGTCCCCACTGCAATTCCTGCTGTCCCTGCTGTAAGTATGGCATGATCTAAGGGTATAGACTAAATCATCTCTCAAACATGCAGTTCAGGTTTGTTTTCTCTGGGTTTATTCCTTATTTGTCCACGCAGTGCAGAAAGTGATCACAAATTATCTTATATGGTAAGGAAAGAGGTAAGGATGCCTGGGAATTGATTTTCAACTGTTGAATAAAAGCTGCCTCAGATATCCAAAAATGGTGGGTTTACCTCCAGTCATGAGATTCTGATATCAGTAAGAGGGCACACGTACATGAGAGTGATGTTTTATTCTCATTTAGAAGGTGTAAAGCTTTCAAATAATGCGGGCTGCCTGCATGGGAAGGTTTGCTGACTCTTGCTGTGTGATTCTTTGAGATCTTTTATTTACCCTGTGGCAGGCCCTGGGGTAATATTTGTTTAGCGTCTTTAATAGATTTGGAAATGTGTTCTCCTCGCTCAGCTGAAAAAAAAAAAAGGAGTTTTCAAGGTGCAGATTCCCTTCTTCAGCTGACACTCTCCCTGGGCAGAAGTCAGTCTGTTAAAACACCCAGAATTTAGTCAATTCCCTGCCAACAGAATATTGGTATATAGCAAAGTATTGCTCTGATATTTTTCCCCTGCCAAAGGGAAGGACTGTCCTATTGATCTCTCCCATGCTACAGGTTGGGAGATGAAGACAGATTTCAACATTTTTTTACTGTAGTGGCAGTTTCCTGATGTAATCCAGGATTATTCCCTGCTGGCCAAACAAGAGCTGACAAAAAAAGGCCAGCCCTCAGCTGAGCATCTGATTCAAAAGAGAATTCAGCTGAAAGGCGAGCATTGGAAAGATGAGTCAATACAAAAGCAAGCGGCAGCTCTGGATTTAAGCAGAAGTCCACAGCATTTAACCTACTTTAGCAGATCAATGCAGTGGATTTTTAATCATCACATTAATCCTAAAATAAAAATAATTACCCCAGAGATCCGTATTAAAGTCCCTTAATTATATCTCATTTCATCATCCTTTTTACTCGGGATCAGAAGCTACAGAGACCAGAGCTTCCCGATGTCATTTCTCCAGCCCGCAGTCTAACTCTCCTGTTAGGACTTCAGCTGCAGCTACAGGGACGAGGCATCGGCCTGGGTGAGAGGACCCACATCCATCCCACCTGGGAGAAAACTGAAAAAGGGCAAGAAAAAAAAAAGGTGGGCAGGATTCTGCTTCCCAATGACACGGTATAAAACTGCAAAGGAAGGAGTGGAGAATGTTACACGGTGGGTGAAAAATGTGTGAACGCCTAGAAATTCAATCTCTGCACTGGCCCCTTCTTCCAGCAATGCCAGGAGCCCATTAATACCCCATAATGGGAAAGAGAGGACTTTGACCAGAGGCTGGGCCCCTTGTCAAATTTCAATGAGCAGAGTTTATTTTCTTGGAGCATCCTTTCCTGTCCACAGCCCTGCCACCCCCACAGATGCTCTGGGAACACAGCCGTGGGCGAATGCAGGACCCCGAGCCTCCATGGCACCCTCCAGGGACAGCCTCAAGTGGGGTTTCATGGCCATCAAACCAGCCCATTCCCTGCTCATGAGGGCAAGTGGCATGGCACGGCTCACAGCCAAGCAGGAAACTTTCCCATCTTTCTCCCACAAAAGGGTGACTTTCTCCACTCTGCTTTTTGGGGACCAGTCCTGAGCCTATGCTGTCGCTGGCATTGTGCCCAAGCTGCTTGTTTTAGGTCACGTTTCCCTGCCTTGCTGGCCTTTACCCATTTCCACCACCTCCTTGCAGAGAAAAGAGCTACCCCGGTGTTATATTTAGACTTAAAAGCACTGTACATTTACTGAAATAGTACTTCAGGGCAGTTTCCAGGTTCCTCCAAGCGCACGAGGGAATTTCTTCCTGCTGCCTTGGGAAGGGGCCGTGGGGCCTTGCTGCTGCTGTTGCAGGTGTTGGGATGCAGGCAAAGTCTGCCATCGAACGAGCGGCATGTGGAATCCGAGCGAGTAAATGGCTGCGGGTTCAGGCAGCGTCCTCGAGCTCCAGCTTGGCAAGTGGCACCAGGGCTATAAATACCCCGCTTCCCCTCTCTAAGGAGCCTCTCCAAAGCCACCAGGTACAAGTTATAACACGTCCAAGGAGCCTCACAGCCGGAATCAGCTTCTAGCAGGGAGTAGGGGGGGGCTTAACACCGGAGGTTTGTGAAATCCAAGAGTAATTAAAGGTTACAGCTGCCCCTGCACAGAGAGCTCGCTGGCAATCACACTGCCCTGGAATGCTCACCACAAGGTACTGCAGGGCATTAAGAGCGAGGGAGGGAAAGGAAAGCTGGGAAAAAAAGTACCTTCATAATAATATTATGGTAACAATGAAGGCCACTGCTTAAATCACCTTTCTGTCACCAAAAACTTACGGCCCGAGACTGCCACATCCTGCATTTTTATTTCCATGGAAGATGGGAACTGCCAATTCCCAGCAGAAAGGAGCTGAGGTGCTTTTTTTTTTACCCCTGTACTGAGTTGGGGGAGCCCTCTATGAGACTCTTTTGACATGATGAATTAAAAAAAAAAAGAAAAAAGGAAAAGAAACAAATCATTGCAAGCTGGAGTTAAAAATAAATAAATAAATAAACAGTGTTTTCCAGCCCAAGTGACAAAATATATGCTCATCTCCCTACTTGAGACTCTTTGATGGCAGAGGGCTCAGAACCAGACTTTCTCCTTGCAGTCCTGGGAATTGGACATCAGCCTTTTTTCATTCCCTGATGATGACAGGAGAGGCTCCCAGGGCATGAGGCAGGACAGAGGCAGGCCACAGAGATCACTCAGTGGAAGAGTTTTTGGGTGCATCTTCTCGTCATTTTATCTTTACTCTGCCATTTTTCATTTCGGTTCGTACTTGGGATTTATTTATCATCTCTCTAATCCTGTTGCAGTCATTTTAACTTGGAAAAGCAAGGATTGGTAGGGCTGCGAGGCCTCCGGGATAAATGGGAAAAACTGAGAAAATAAGGCAAGATGAGACCTCGACCTGGCCATAAAGTCACATTCTTAACACTGAGGAAGCTTAGTACTACCCTTGTCTACCTACCGGGTTCCTGAAACCCTCCAAATATGGAGATTTTATACCTCCTCAGGGAACCATTTTCTTTAAAAGTTACCCATTGTGGTTAAATCCAAATCTTTCCTGCTACAACATTTTAACACCTTGTGAGTGTTTACAGAGATGTGTTTATTGCTTTCTTCTTGTAAGATTTAATTTGGGTATTTCAAGCCAGTTATCCTTTCTCCCCTCAATTTTCTCCAAGCCAAAAAACCCCCATGTTTTCTACACCTCTGCTCCTTCTTACTCCTTCCAGCTGAGGAAGTCACATCCTTCTGGAGCTGAGGTGCCCAAAAATCAACCAGGGTCCCCCAGAAAAGGCCTTGTGCTAGGCAAGGCACACAAATTGCTGTGTGGATAAACAACACCCCTGTCTATACATATTAACATCATGCTTGCTTTTCCCTCCCAGAGAGAAACGTTTGCTGATTTGCCAGCATTCTGCTTGCTCTTGGCACAGGGCAAACAACTACATGAGTTGCAAGCAAGGCAAGAACCAAACCATTGATCTCTCCTGGCAGAATGCAGCGTAATTCCAGTAAAAAATTCCACAGCAGCTGCCGACACAACTGAAGCACTTACCTCAAAGCATGTAAGGGAAACGTTCCTCTTCATAAAATCATGCAAGCTGTAACTTCTCAAACTAGGTTTAAGTAAAATAAACTCTGCATGGGTCAAGGTTAAACACTTACGGATCCCCACGGGTGTTTGCTGTGAAAAGAGCATTTTCAGATCGAAGACTGATGTGCTCTACAGTGAAGCAGTCTCAGCAGCAATTCATAAGAACACAGCAGTGAAAACATAAAGTGCTCTCTCGGTTACTCAGAACATCGATTTTAGGAACTGCATCTGCATGTTTGTTTCTAAAGGCACTGAAGTTTCAGCAATGATCGTGCTACCTTAATTCAGCCTCTCGAGCCATTTCAGCCTGAACTTACACAGAGTGGGGAGCCTGTAAGGCAGGGTTTGATCAGGGGCAAACAGTCAGGTGGTACGAGTCTGTTTAAGTTTAATACAAACCTACATTTTTGCGACAGCTGAGGATTAAAACATAATCCAGGAAACTCACAAAACATTATATTCTGCCTAACCTTCTACTGCATTCATAATCCCAACAGACATTACAGATGCCGGATGCACCTTCCCAGGCTGACAAGATATTATGATCATCAGCAGAACACCGAGAAGTGGTCTGAACTGTTAGAATGGTTTGCCTGGAGCTCCGTCTCCCCTCAGTCCGATCAGACAACTTTTCCCATTCCCTCTGATCCCCCCTTACCTCTTGAGATAGTTTCTCCCGTAGAGGATCTGCTGCAGCAAGGTGACCACGGCAAAGGCGCAGATGAAGATGAAGAACAAAGTTCTGTTTCCCAGCAAATCTCGGCTTGATGAAGGGTCAGTGTATCCCATCCTTCTTAAAAGCCACTGAAGCTTCGCTGGGTAAAATTCAGTTCATCGCCACCTTCATGCCCTTTTTGCTGGGGAGCGGAGGGGAATGCCTGCTGGCTTTCCTGTGAGCAATCCAAGGACAAGGTATCCCATTGTCTGGCCCTGCTGCCCCTTCCTTGCCCCTTTTGGATGTTAGCTCCAGGACTGTGCGCAATGGCTTGCTTCCATGGTAAAGTTTCCAGGAGATTCAGACGTGGGTAACATCTAAAATCATCTCTCAGAGCTCTCTCAGCGCAGGCAGCCTGTGCTGTGTGAGAGGCATTCTGTTCCCTCTAAGCCTCTCTTGAAAACCCGCTGCTAGCAATTATCTACTTCAATCCCATTTTCATATTCCAGATGGGGGAAGCTGCACACAAACCAGAAAACTGCAGCCAATGGCAAACACGGGGCTCCGGCAACCTGCGTTGGAAGCACATAGTCGTCAGCTCTTCTCTGCTTCTGCTCAGTGATTCCAGCGAAATGTTCTCTCAAGGAGACGTGACTGGGGCGTGCTATTATTGAACAAGCATGTAACAATCATGAGGATTTCATTCAGAACCCTGCAGGAAAAAGGAAAAAA
>VZTA01014330.1:15855-43324 GCA_013398855.1 Mohoua ochrocephala | reverse complement strand
AGCAGCAGCAGCAGTCTGGTCAGGCTAGCAGGAAAGCTGCATTCTGTGTAGCAGCGCGCCGTCCGTGCCGCGGCTCCGGTGCTGTGGCATTTGCATGCAGAATGCAGAGCCTTCAGTCACACACCGCTCACTATTTGGGCTCCTCTGTTTCCCCTATTCCTCCAGAGTAAGCATAAGCAAGGTCACTGTGCATCCCTTCAAGGACAGAGCTCTCAATGCCTGCATGCTGATTTATTGGAGGCTCTGAGTAGCCTCACAGCCGCAGAGAGGGAGCCT
Organism: Mohoua ochrocephala; assembly: GCA_013398855.1. Classification (NCBI taxonomy): domain Eukaryota; kingdom Metazoa; phylum Chordata; class Aves; order Passeriformes; family Acanthizidae; genus Mohoua; species Mohoua ochrocephala. The sequence continues at coordinate 43,048 of VZTA01014330.1, read as the reverse complement.
GCCTCTCGGTGCAGGCTCTGAGAACCATTCATTTAAAGAGACAAATATTCTGATTGTTCCTCCACTAGACACTGCTCTCTTTTGAAAGGGCACAGCAACAAGACCTTGTCCACGGCCATCGTAACTCCTCTAAAAATCCCCCATTGTCAGGAGAGGCTCAATTCAGCTCATGGGGAGTTTTGTCGCTGATTTCACTGCGAGCAAAATCTGCCCCGACCCTAAAACAAGTTCCAATGAAAGCTTTATCCATGAATGAAACATCCATACTAGGAGGTTATTTTGCCCCAATAACAGATGGGAAAAGGATTTTGACAACAAAATGAGGGGGGAAAAAAAATCCTTTGTGTAAAAGAATGGGAAGATTTTTGTGTGAATAGATTTTCCAGCAGTTAAATCAACATATGCAAAATGCTCCAGCGTGCCAGCAGCCCAGCTGCGTGGAGCAGCAAGCGGGGAGCGTTCATGGACTTTGTTTCAGCTGTAACTGCTGCTTCATGTGAAGAAGGGCCAAAGGTAACCTTGTGCAACCCTCTCAAGACAGTCCTTGAAGACAGGGCTAGTCCTCAGCATGACCTACAGCAATTTAGGCAAGAAAGGCAACGGCTAGAGCAGGCTTAGCCTTACCTAATTTTAAGCAACAAAAGTCACGCAAGTGTTGAAGGGAGGAAGCTGGTCACCCTGAACTCCTGCAGGCTGGAGACCAGCACTTTAGACACACTTGACTTTGCAGAGAAGTTATAGGGATCCAGCCCCTGATATGTCCTGCCCCAGTGCCTCTCACAGCTCCCACACCTCTATTTCTGAATAGATGCTGATGAATGCTTCCATTATCACCTTGCACCTAAATAGAGTGGGGACCCTGGTTCAGATCAAAGATTATCCAGGGAAAAGTAGAAGCAGAGGGCAAGGACATGCTGATACTTTCTTGGAAACACTCTTCTACCATTTCGTGTTTCAGGGTCTTCCAGAGCCAAGGAAAGAAAACCAATATTTAGGTTACAAAAATAACTCAGTGGGATGCATTTGTACTACACTGGGAATAACAAACATACCAGGGGACTGCAAGTTAAACACTAAAAGTAGCTTGATTCCCTATTGTCAAAGTCATCAGCTCTAGGGCCAGATATGTTTCTTTCAATTATCAGTTCATGTAAACTCACATCACATGAGACTGTTTCTGTATAGGAACTGCACCACTTAGATGGATCTAACCATAAATCCTCTCAGGAAAATGAAAAGCTGTATGGCCATCGAAATTCCCAGGCTGAGACCCCACAAGGTACTACACAGGCAGATTTGTATGCAGGACATGAGTCAAGGCTACTAAGTTCAGACGTGACAGAAAATTTACTTGATGCTTTGAATTGTTTGATTTCTACTGATGGCTTTGAAAACCCCGAGAAATTTGCCTCAGCTGCTCTGGGAGTTATTTTACAATAACAGTAAAGTATCAGAGAGTAGAATTTGGCTTCCTATGACTTTCTATAAGTGTGACACTGATTTTTCAGATTCTTATATCACCTAGGTTTTGGTCAAAACTTTCAGCTTTTCTATTTTTACTCCCCTCCATTCAAAGGGATTTTTTTTCCTTGAGATCTGTGCTGTAATGCACCAAATTCCTGAGCCTAGCAGATGCTCTTTCTCCTGGAGTGATGGTCAGCCTGAGCTGCAGCAAACAGCCCATGTATTCCGTCAGGCTTTGATTTTCTGTGTCCTCTCATCATTCTCTGCTATATCAGGACTGGCCAGAAGACACAGCACCTGAGAGACCCACGAGCAGAAGAGCTGCAGACCCAAAAAGCAAAGTAGGAAGGTATCTATAAAAAATAGGGAAGGTTTTCTGTGCCAGATCTTGCACAGGCATCATCATTCCTGACGTCACATGCAAAAGAAATCTGCTTGCTGCCCTCAGCCCAGTACAACAACGCTGCAGAACTGGAAGCAGACCAGCTCTGTGCAAACGTAGAGAAATAGGATGTCTATTGACAAATTTTCACAGGATTCTCAAGGTTGCCTGCAGTATTTATTGAGAGTGAAACTGTCTCAGAGTGCAGCAGAAGGGCTGAATGAGCAGTGTCAGCACTCATTCCCGGGGCCCTTTGAGAGTTTGACTTGTGAACTACAGGCCTCCTTGAAAGCATCGGGCCTCTGCAGAGAAAAAAATACTTTTTTTTTTTTTAATGATTTTACACCCTGCACTTAAGCAAGCAACAGACAACAACAGATCCCCTCCAGTGCCTGAGAAGGATTGGAAAAACCCTCTAAGGCCATTGAGCCCAACCGTTCCCCCAGCACTGACACATCCACCACCAACCCACGTCCCCAAGTGCCACATCCACCTGCTTTTATAACACTTCCAGCAGGATAGACACAAGCTCAGAACGGGTATTCCTGCATCAGCTCGTGGAGCACAGACTTCAAAGTCTAAACCAAATGTGGCAAAATGGATCTTAATGTGAAGCTGCCAGAAGCAGTCAGTCTTACACGTGTCTGGCCTTTATTTGTTGCATGTGAGCTGCTTGCTAAATATCACCAGAGATAATCTGTCACAAGAAACTCCTCCAGCCTGAGCAGCGAGACTCTGAGCGCTCTAACACAAACACAAACATGTTCCTTACAGCGACACCCTCCAATGGGAGCTCATCGTTTGCTTTTAAGGCCCAACGAATCAGATTTGAAATTTATTTGGTTTTTAAAAGAAATTAACATTAAATATCAAGAAGGAAGCCAAGGCCATGTTACTGAAGCTCTACATGAGGAAAGATGAATTGGAAAGAGGACAAAATCTGGTAGGAGTCAGACTCAACTTCTCTTGTGGAGGGAATAAGCTCATCTCTCTCTCTCTCTCTGTTGAAAGGACAATACCCAGCCCTCACTACTGAGCTGCAGTTCATTTTTTAATGCAAATGAACTAGAAAAATTAATTTTTGATAGGCAGGTCTGATTGGGAATTTTTTTAAGTATCTTTCACTGAACCTGTCATTTGAATCAGTGTTTGACTGATCATGCATTCTAATTTCAGCTGAAAGCGAGGGCCTTTGGAGTCTGGGACAGCAGATCTGTCTCTTGGTTGTTTTAATCATGGAACACATAACTGAATATGTTAAACTCACGGTATCATACAGGTTCAAGGTAAAACAAGACGCGCTTCACATTCCCCTTCAGGATTTTTTCTCTTCCTGCCTGCTCAGCCACTCTGGTCTTCATGACTCTTGTTCAGACCAAAGAACCTCACAGCCGGCATTGCAGAATACTATGGGCTGTAAACAGTTTGAGTAGAACATTTTTTACACCTCATTTTCCCCCCTAAATTAAAATTAAATCATGTCTCTTTACAGTTTCTACAATGCTTGTGTAAACTGCTAGATCCCTGATTTTGCAAAGAGCTGGCACATAGGTATATGGCTGGAAGGTTCTGCTGAAAATGAAACTCATAAACATATGCTTATCAATATTAATTCTTTTGCAGATATAAAACATGAATTTATTAGCATAATCTGGTGCTTAACACAATGTCTAGTCCCCCATCACTGCCACAAATCCATATGTCTTAAACTGAGACAGTGAAGGAAGCCGAAAGGCTTCGGCTAAGATGTAAACATTTATTTTCTTCTGAGTTGGGTTCAGCCACGTGGAGATGACAGTGGCTGATTTGGCACCAGGCTCCTACCTGTGGAGATACCCGAATTAGAGGACATGTCCTGAACATAACATATGGTCTGTACACTGGATATACATTACATCATCTATTGAATCACGACCAATTTACTTCTAATTACGGGTCACATAGGGCCCCATATGGGGAAAAAAATAACCCAGTGCATAAAATATCCCTTTTTTACACTGCTGACACCATCTCTGTTGGAAAAGGAATGATGTCTTCCTCAAAGGAATAAGGTCTTCTGGCAGGAAGCTCTGATGCAGAGGCTGCCGTGGCTGCAGTGCTGTACATTTACCATTGACAATTCCTCACAGCAGGGCCTGCTAAAATGTACAGCAGAGTGCAAAACTCAGTGCTAGGGACATCTCTGCTTTCCCAGTGACATTTCCAGATTCCTAGAAAATACAGGAAGTTGAGTGTGATTGTTACCGTCCCGTTCAGGCTCACAGCCCTGGAAGTAACTGAGAACAGTGGAAGCCCAGACTCCCTCCAGGGAAAGAGAAACAGGACCCAAATTCCTTTACAGGAACCATCAGTAAAAACCATCAGTTTGATTTTGTAGCACTGCATGGGAGCCCTGGGTGCAGCACCAAATCAGGGGGACTGAGATGTTGGCAGAACCACAGAGGAGTCAAAGGGTTTCCATGGCCAACCATTGCTCTCAAAGAAGAAACATGATCCTGCCTCTATCCCAATTAGTCATAACTCCCACCCAGTTCATCAAAACCACATTTTAGACCTTCCAGTGAAAGCCTGGAAAGTGCTGGAGTTAGTGGCACTCACTTTAATGGGTGTTGAAAGATTGATACTTCTTTTTGGTGACAATATTCCAGTATTAACACCACAATGAACAAATATTTCCCATGACCAGAATAAGGATCACACATTAGCTAATGCTGAAAACCACAATTAATAATTATTTCACTATTTTAACAATACATTTTTACAGCAAAAGTGAAAATGTTGGTAGATATTTTTAAAAATACATAACATGGCATATAAAGCCAGATTAATTCACAGAGACAGCGTATCAGATTTTGGAATATATTTTGCTGTCAGTGAGTGGCATCAATCGGAATGGATGAAATGTGAAAACAAAACTTTCCCTCTGAACTATCAGCTAATTAAAACCTTCAAATTTTTTACACCACTCTTATAATCAAGATGTACAAGAGACCTATTATAGAATATTATTCAGGAAAAGTTACAAGGGTAACTTTTCGTCTCCATTCTGCAGTGATTTTGTATTCAAAGGGATGAAGGATATTCCTCTTGAATTAACCATCGTCTTCAGCTCACACGACCTTTCAAGCAGCCCAGACATTCAGGTTTTGAGGCATTCCTCATTATGCCCTCCAACAGCACTGATTACAAAGCTGGCTACACACATTACTAACGACTAGTCTGCCTGTTCACCTGAATTACTCTTCTAGCCACAGCCAATATGTATTCAGACACATCATGATTTTTTAAATAATCTGTGCTAGTGCATGATTAGTTCAGTCCATGACAAAAATTATTAATTAAAAAAAAAAAAAAAATCCATCTGGCTTCTGTGGTCTTCAAAAATCCCCATTCTTCATGAGGCATATTTAATTTTGCTCTTCTGGCACTGTGGAAATGCCCACTGGAACCTGGACAACAAACCTGGAAGACAGACACCTCTATCCCTACAGCACTGTGGCCAGGCACATCTTTCTGCCCCTCCTGGGGAAGTGTGGATTCAGCTTTCGAGCCCTGCAGTGTCTGGTCTGACCTGCAAGTGACCACAGAGGTGGCTATTAATAAAACTGGTGGCCTTTTCAGATTCCTTCCCCTGGGTCTGTGATCTGCCATGAATCCCTGGGTCATGCTTTCCTGTGTTAGGGTAACAACTAAAGACCATTCCTGGAACGGTCAGACACTGCAGCCAGGCATCAGCTGAGTCAGCTCCTGCCATGGGCATTTATAATTTACTCAGGCAAGAGGGAAAGGTGAGAGAGGGATTTATTACCCCCTTTGGCAGACAGCAGGAATTGCAATTTGGAAGTGGTGTTTGGTAGCATGCAAACGGCTCAGCTTGCAAACGAGTGCTCAACCAAGACAACAATGGTCCATTTTTGCTGCCAAACAGGTTTGAGAGTCTCAAGGCCAGTGCCAGCCACCCAGATGGAGAAACTCCATCCATAGGTAGGGCTTGGATCACCCCTGACCTCTGCCAGTAGCTTGGGCTTTTACAGCACTGTTACAGGCAGTGCTGGCAGGGGCAGGGAGATGGAGGGCCACAGACAAAAAGCATCTTTAAGCATATTTAAGCATCTTCCTCCTTTCAGAATGTTGAGAGTTAAATGAAAATCCTCATTTGGCTCTTGGCTGCAAGTGGTTTGTCCAGGGCTGTGATTCAAGTAAGGATTTACAGTGAGATCTTAAACTTAGCCTGGTTTAGTGGAAGGCGTCCCTGCCCATGGCAGGGGTAGGAACAGCATGGTCTTTAAGGTCCTTTCCAACCCAAACTGTGATTCTATGATTTATCACGACCCCACTGATGTTAGCTATATTGCAACTACTTCCAGTGCTGTGTTCCACATATTTCTCTCTAGAACAGGACCACCAGTACATCCATCAGTCAGAAAATTTTCCACTTTTATCCACAGTCTTTGGCGGTGGTGTTGACCTCTTGCTGGAGACCCTGCAACATGGATTCGTTTAAATAGCTGAGTACAGTCAGTTGGAGGTGGTTTTTTCCTCTAAGAACTTAAAATGGGGAAGACAGAGTGGTAGTTTATCCACAGCCAATATTAACATCCAACACCATATGGCCTACAGGATCCAGTGCTCTGCAAGCAGATATTAAGGAAATGCCTTTGACAGGGAGAGACATCCCCAGAAGAGTGGGGATGAGGAGAGGGAAGCACAGCATGGCATTCAGCCAGAATAGGGTTTGTTGGGTTGGTTTTTTTTTTCAGAACATTCCCACCAGCATCACCTTTATTTAAACTTCACTTTCAATCAGCTTTTTTATTTTCTTCCAGGTGTATCCAGCAGCTCCTCTGGAGCTAAGAAATTTGTGCGTGGGCTTTCTTTCACGCACTGTGGGTAGGAAGGTATGTGGGAACTATAATTCAGTCACTCTAAATCACATGCAGCTGAAGCTTGAAAGAAAAATAATAATAAATGGTTCAGATTGTCAGGCTCAGTGCAATTCTCAATCAATTAAGGCTTATTTTAGCACCAGGGCAGTTTATTTTTGTAATGTTCTCCTGGCATTTTGATGCTTTCATGTTACCATGTAGCTAAAAGGTCTTGCTGGGAACAAATTAGTCTTGGTAAAGCATTCTCTGAACTGCAATTTTAGTTTCTGTCAAATGACAATAAATAATATCCACAAGAGCAAACAGCAGCAAGAAAAGGTATCACTGCTGGCAGTGAGAGAGGAAAGGCTTTGGACCTGGGTGAAGAAGGAGGATCAACCTAGGGCTCAAGCACAGTAAAACCATGGTTGGTTGGGCTCAGAGTCTGCCAAAGTATTCTTCAAAGCATATGACTTCCAAATGTAACTCAGTATGTCGAGACATTAAACAGTGAAAAGTCACCCTTGAAGATATTCCTGCACCAGCTTGCTGCTTCTTTTCATGAACAGTTAAAATTAAACACTGTGTCTGCATTTTAGATCTGCATTTTGTGTCTTTATCATGGTTCCCCTTTCACAGATATGGATCACCCAAAGCAGAATTTCTCTTTTGCTGCACTTGAGAATTTGAACCACTGTGTCAGATTCACACTGAAGGTTTCAGAGGTTCAAGAGTTACTTAATTGATGAGCACAGCTCTTCCCTGATGTGACAACAAAAACCATAACTAGTAGTGTTTGTGAGTCCTTGCAGTGCATGGAAGCAGCTGGCAAACAAGAACAATGCTGCGAGTTCACCTCCGCTGGAATCACAGACAAAATATTTGTTTAATAAGAGGGGCAATAATCACAATAAGTTGTTCTTTTTTTTTTTTTCACTGTGGAAAAGACAAGGATATTAGGGAGGATACATCCTAAACTGTTGCACACTGTCATTATAAACTGATCCAACTTTTGCTCTAAGCTTTACCAGGCAAGGGAATTAAAAACAAAGTGGAAAGGCCGTATGAAGAATGTCCCTTAGTCCTTTTTAATTTACAGATTTCTAGCCTCCTAGGTGTTCTTGCTTTTCCTCCTTTGGAGCCATCCCTCACAATACACCGCTCCAGGTAGAGGTTTTCTATTTTCCTTTCCCAATTGGAAAAACACACCATATCAAACACATAAAAATAGGAAAATTAAGTCCTTCCAGCGCAGGAGGGAGCTATGGCAGGGTCATCAGCTCCCCTCTGGCAGCTCATGCTCAGGTGCTGTCCCCTCACCTTGGACACCACTACAGGCTTGGCTTGGAAATCCAAGGAAGCTGCAGCTCAGATCTGTACATTCAGCATCCTTCTGCTCTGGGCAAAGGAAGGACAAACCTTTCTCCTCAGCATTCTCCTTCCAGTTGATGAAGCAGAACCAGCTGGCTCTGCAAAAATCAGTGTTTTCACAACAAACACCGTGCTGTGACACATCACCTTAGCTAAGACAGTCACCACAGGAATACACACCTTGCTCTGGGCCACACACCTGGCAAATCCCTGCAAGCTCTGACCAGCCCTACACAGAGCACAGCCCCAGACTTGAGTTCACCAGCTGCCGCCTGGAACCAGCACATCGCCTCCCCTAAAATATGCAGAAAAGCCATTAACGCTGCATTTCCTATCCACTGCCTGTCCTTGCAATCTCCACTCTCCCATCACAACGTGCCTGTGCTCCAGAACTTAACAGTTTTATCTCCCCAGCAACTAGCAAAGAGTTACGCAGCTGCACAAAGTCGCAGTTCAATATCCATCCAAGGTGATTTCAAACTACAGCTCCAAGTGTTTCATACCCCATTGGCTTTAATAGGTTATTAATATTAAATGTAAAAGCTTCAATTAAAAAATAATTAATTGTTTTGGTACTTTTGCAGAACTATCTGGTCTTTTTTTTCATGTGAAACCCTAAACTTCCTCCCAGCAGGCCAAAAACCAAGTCCATCTTTATCCTCACTGGAGTGGGGACAACAGCCCTAACTAACATTTGCTAATTAGCTGTAGGTTTGGGCTCAGCTCCGTGTTTTACCAGGCTTCCTTCCTGACTTCAGGCAGAGCTGCACCACAGTGCTGAGATCTCCAGGCTGGCTTGGCAAGGTAGGACCAGACTTCTGTAACAGCACGGCTGCTTCCAGCACTTGAACTGTGACTTCTGCGTGCTGAGGGGGAGTCATCTGCCACTTAGTCAGCTCGCCCCATGCTCCACCCACAGTGCAGGTGGATGTCTTTGCCCTCCTCAGCACCTCTTCCCTCATTTCTGAACCAGCAATCATAGCATTTCCTGGCCTGGCAGGTGTATTGGAGAAGGAACAAGGACAAATTTCCACTTACTGCTTAAAGGCAAAAAAAAAAAAAAACCAACCCTGCTGTCTTTTAATATATGATTTTGCCAGTTTAAGATGCTAAGATCTTGCTCTTGAAAGAGTAGGATCCACCTGACTGAGCACAGGATCCACTTCCCTACGCAATCCCATCCTGAACTCCTTGACATGCCTGCTGAAGACAGGCAAGTCTCACACACAGCCCATGGAAACCAGGAAATCTCGGTGTTAAGAGCACTGAACAGGGATGCACCTGACTCCTGCCATCACTGAATGTGCCTGCACTCACCAAAACCCTCCAGGCACTTAGCTGAGACTGAGTTAGCACACTCCATGGAGAACAACAGCTCCTTTAATCCCGGAGTATCCCAAACATACGTCACAAGTGTCACATCCCAAAACCACCTTTTTCTTTCCTGAGCATTAACAGGAGCTTTGGATGACCATTTCAGCTGCAGGTGGGATGGCAAGAGGGCCAAGTGTGAAAACAGCAAGGAAACAAGCTGATATCAGGTAAATAGCATTAGGAAGTCAGCTATGATTGTTTTCCCTTTAATATTCAATCCACTGGAAGTGCCAGTCTTAAATCCAGCAAAAATGTCACTGAAAATCACATTTCCCGCAGCCACCTACCACCGAAGGGGGACAAAGCTACAGAATTTTACCCAGATTTCCACTTCTACCCTGTTCCTCTTGTTTCTCTCCCATAGCTACTGTAGATGATCATCAGCAAATGAATAAAACATACTTCATGCGAATGGAACAACATGTGCCAGCTTTGCTGCTGGCATTCTGTCCACATGACTAGCACTCCCCTTTGCTCACCCTTCTTCCTTCTGCTGTTAACCCTCCACTCACAGACAAAAGGAAAACAAAGCAAACCTTGGGTGCTTCTTCCCCCTCAGTGACATCAAAAAATGGTCTGGGATGAGGAGACGGGGGGGAGCTACAATTCCAGGCAACGTAAGAGAATCAGATACTTTAAAATAACAGCTCTCCTAGAACGGAAAGATTTTTAAAAGCAAGAAAAATGAAATAATTTGAAACTATAAAAAGGAAATGCCCAGTTATACAGAAAGTAGATTTTGGTCCTCCCTGCCACGAGGCAAAGTGCTCAGTGAGCTCCAAAAACTCCTCTAGTGATCCATGCAAAGGGTAAGATCATGGACAGCTTGACAGACTGCATACAAACACCTCGAAATCACTGTGTGAGCCACTCAGACTTCCCTCAGCTCGGCTATTCTGTATTCATCTGCCAAGAAGGTGGGAGACAGGGACAGCTTGCATGACCTGAAGCATTTATTATTCAATATTATTCCGTATTTTCATGTTCTTCAGTAAGATGCCTGACCTCCAGGTTACCCCAGAGGGACGGCTGGGAATGACGACAGGAATATAAAATGAAAAGATACTAATGTTTGCATAATTTGGCCCCTGGATGAAATCTCAGAGTGAAATCAGAGGATCTAAAGATTATTGAGAGTCTGCCCTGTTTTTTAGGTTATATTTCACCCTTTGGCCGTCTCACTTGGCTGCAGAACAAATATCACCTGCTGTGGCAATAACAAATACAGTTTGCTGGGGCTAAAGTTCCTGGTACACTCCTTTATTTGCCTTGAACACTTCTGGAAAAGGAGTTAGAATGCCTGCAAAAGAAATCTTCATGTATTGCACCCTTTGAAGGCTAGCAGAGAAACCCTCAAACAACAAGCAGCTAACGACTGGGTAAATGCCAGATTTCACTGAGTTGTGCCAGGGATGTGTTTGGCCATGTATTTTTTGTTTGTGCATCCCCCATAAAGTTGAATCATCAGGCAAATTCTGCTTAATCAGAGCCTAAGCCAGTACATGCTTAAATCAATGGGAGGCAATCTTGATTTCCAAGGGAGGAATGGGAATCTAAATCACTTTATTATCAACTCAGGCTCGTTTTTTTTTTGTTCTCACAGCAAAATCTACTGCTTAGGTGGCTTTAACCTACCCCTGTTACCATCAGTAATAGGGATCCTTAATCCAGCAAGGGGCCAAGCACCACCCACAAGCTTTTAAAGCCCTGGAGAAAGTTTAGAGCAACCCTGGGAAGCATCCAATACCGTACTGGACTGATATGTAGAATAGCTATTTCAAGCTCTTTTCCCTATTTGTTACCATCCCGGATAAAAAGGCATTAACTAATTATTTTAATTGCACTTTTTGTAGTATTTCTCGTGGGACCTGGACTGCAGCTGCCTCAGCTTGATCCCATCTGGCTGGGGGATGGGATGCTATTATAAAATGTGTTTTCTCCAGAGTGAATGGGGCTTTTTGCTGCAGCTGTCTGCATCGAGGTGGGGGAGCCATTGGAACAGGTGTGTGGCACAGAAATGCTCCCTGGTTTGGAACTATCTAATAGACTCCAGCAGGAAAACTTCAACCAGCTCCACGGGAGCAAACCCAGCCGAACTCCAACCCCCTCTTTTTGGTGGGGAGGAAAGCACACAGCAATTACTTTTAAAAGAACAAACGCCTCTGTGAGACTGATGCCTTGAAAAGGCACTTATGCAGGGGGTTTTTTTCTTAGTTTTTCTTAGTTTCTTAGAATTTTCTTAGTTTCTGAAGGCAAAATGTTGCAATGGTTTGGAAGAGTCATGATCTCGCAGGGGATGAATTATCTGCGACACGTTTCAGATCACTTATGGAAAAATATGCTGTTAGGAATGGAGCGAAGGAAAACACCCCCACAGGAACCTGATTAATCAAGTACAACTGGCAGCAAGCACAAGAGACCGTGCTCTTTGGGAGACAGTTTTTAGTGCAGATGAGTTTCTGCTCCCCTCCAAGTGACGCTGTCCTGTTTTCCCTGCTCCCATTCCTGTTTCAGGCCTGGTGGAACTATTGTTGTCTCAAACCCCACACTTATTTTGCTTGGGCTCCAGACTTTTACAGATATTTGTTGAGAGATAAGAGAGGAAGGTAACTGGGATTTCCATTGGTTCCAACCAGGCTGTCACTGCTAAAAATCTGGGTTTCCTCCTGAAAACCCTGCTCAGGTTAAAGATGAATTACATCAGTATCAGAGGCACTGAGGTGGGTGTTAAGACATTCCCAGGAGCTGGTCAGATCCTATTTTGCAAAGGTTCCACAGTATCATCCTCTTCTAAACCTGCTACTGGGAACCTCTTTGTTCGGGGTGGACTGGGGGGTGGTGTTTTCCCCCATCACAGTCAGAATGTGATAACCAGAAATGGACATCACTCCTCCTCCATGTCTGCTGTTAGGGAGTTAACTTCCCTCCCTTTGTTATTTTAGTTCATTTTCTGAAAATAACAGATGTGCCCAGAGACCAGAAGAGGAGCTTTGGGAAATATTCCTGTTTTTTTCACTAAACAAATTCTGACAAGTCGAACATCCAAAGTACAGCAGCTCCCTTCCCCTCTCTGACCTTTGCCTCCCAGCTTGGGGAGGTTGTCAAAGGCCTCTCCTCCTCCCCTCACAATTTCTGCGTCTGCAGCCTGGTCTGTGCACTTGCTTGCAAGTTACCCCGGGGTGAAACAGCATCTCCTGACTCTGAGAGAGAATAAATTATATCGTTATATTATATTTTAGGTGCAGATAGGGTTTTCTTTGATTGTCCTACATCTGCACAGCTGCTTAATGAAAGTGCAGCATCTGGTCTAACAGGCTCTAACTAAAAATAATAATAATAAAAAAATTACCACTTTCTCAAACAGTTTCAACTAGCTGTTCCAGACTACATTTTCTAATGGAAAAGTTCATGATGTGCCAGGGCAGAATGGCTTTTTAATGAAAGAAACATGAAGCTGCATTGTTACGAGCACTACACACTGGCTTAAACCAATGGAAAAATCAAACCTGTCCTGCTCTCAGCCACCTGTGTTTGTTGTTGCACTGCTCCTCCTCTTGTACAGCATTAGTGTTTGCATGGGTTTTCCATGGTTAACTGAGAGGTAATCCAGTTTAGAATAAACCCAGCAGGAAAATAATTTTGAAGGTTAGTTTTCAAATGGATCGGTTTCCCAACACACAAACAGACCCAAAAAAACGGGAGAAAGGATGCTACACTGGAATTTGGAGACGAAGGGGTGAGAAGGCTGGATGCTTCTGGCAGTGGTGCTGCTTCCTGCCACATGAAAGTGTTTGCAAAGTGATGGCCTGAAAAAGTGACTTGTGGCATTCTCAAGCAAGCCCCGCTGAAATCTTCGGACAGCATCGCGTCGCATCTCTCTATTTTTGCACACCGCAGGCTGGCTCTCCAACAAAGCCAGCCCGGTTCAAGTAGGCAGGAGGATAAAGAAGTGTCACACAAGTGTCCAGGACAGAAAGCCCAAGAGCCACGTAGAGATGGACGATTTTAAGCACAGGAGAGCTGCTGCCTCGCCGTGTCCCCTCGGGAGGGGCGCGTGGGGAGGGAGGCGGTGCGGGGGCTGTGCTGGGCTGGATGTTGTGTAACAGAGCTGGATGTTGTGTAGCTGCTCGTGGGCAATTATGTACAAAGTCACAACAGTGATGCTAGAAAGCTCCAGGCATCTTCACCAGATTTTGCTGGCCATTAATCCAGCAGAAGGCTGCTAATGGCATCTGATCGCTTTCTTTGTGCTACTGCTATTTAGGGCTGCTCTGAAGGGCACAAACTCTTCCCTATTATACAATGTGAGATTCAGGCAAAATGATGACTCTGGGTTTCAGAGGATGAGTTCTCAAAATGACAATAAGCTAACGAGATGTGAACTTTATTTTTTAAGTCTTCAGCCGTGAATTGGAAAGGAATCAACTCTGGGAAAGCAAGGATCTCTGATCATAAATGAAATATCATCTAGTTAGAGGGGGTGAAAAATTAATCCGTGACATTCCATTAGTAAAAACCTTTAGAACAGCACTGTGGCTTTGAACCTTACCCACTACAAAGCTCTATTGAACTGCAGCTCCTGCCTGTCCCCCCAGCATCCCTGCACATGGAAAAGTGCACAGGGAAGTCCAGGGCATGCCAGCGTGCAGCAGAGATTTTTAATATGGGTCAGAAGGAGATGTGCCAGCAAAGGAAAACGGGCAGCCAGAGGTGTCCTTCACCTCCTCCATGCAAAGAGAGCTCCTGGAGCAGGCCCAGGGGAGGGTGACACAGGTGATGAAGGGCCTGGAGCATCTCCTGTGAGGAAAGGCTGAGGGAGCTGGGGCTGCTCAGCCTCCAGAGGAGCCCCAGCTGAGAGGGGCCCTCAGCCCTGGCTGTCCCTGGCTGCAGGGAGGGCTCCGAGCAGGGCCCAGGCTCTGCTGCGGGGGCCCAGCAGTGGCTCCAGAGCAATAGGCAGGGACTGAGCCCAGCAATTGCCCTGCACAGGAGGCAGAACCTCTGCCCTGGGTGTCCCTGGCTGTCCCTGGGTGTCCCTGTCTGCAGGGAGGGCTCTGAGCAGGGCCCAGGCTCTGCTCTGGGGGCCCAGCAATGGCACCAGAGGAACGGGCAGGGACTGATCCCAGCAATTCCCCCTGCGCAGGAATTCCCTGGGCAGTGACAGAGCCCTGAACAGAGAGGGTGTGGAGCCTCCCTTCCTGGGGATATTTCAGTCCCTTCTGGACACACTCTTGTGCCCTGTGCTCTGGGATGGCCCTTCTGGAGCAGGGAGGCGGCACCAGATGTGACCCCCTCTGGCCCCTTCCAACCTTATCAGGTCTGGGATTCTGGGATCCTGTGAAAGAGAGAACCAGACCCATCAGGTCCAGCTGGGCAAACTTTCAACATCCGGAATTGGTATCAACCTTACGAGCCTTTCGGTCCATCTTTGGGGGGAAGGACCTTTAGTGTGGTTGTGCAATGGCCAATCCTGGCTATGACAAGTCATTATGATTTGTTCCCTCCCAGCAAAAAATAAGACACATAATTCATTGTCTGACTGGGAAAGGGCTCACACAGCAACGCACAGCCACTGACTGTGAGTACTGCCCAAGTGTTGGCCTCACATCAGGGGGCAATAGATCTTTCTGAGAGTCTGGACAGTCATCTATTATGAGCAAAAGCAGAGCCCAGCTATTGAGAGAGGCAAGGACTCTGCTTATCTTGACACTCAGGCAGCTCCTTCCAGCCTCAAGGAAAGAAGTCACCTGATTCAGGAAGGACGGTGAGCTTCATTTTAGTTAGCAAAGAGATGTAGCTTCCCTGTACCTAAGGACAGTGATGTCAAAATTGTGTCACTCAGCAAGTGTCCCCCTGCCTGCCTTCCTGCCTGTCCCCAGGAGGGACTAAGCCAGAAGCCCAGCATGATCCCTCCTGCCCTGCATAAGGAAAACTCAGGGGGAGAAGCTGGAAGAGGACAGGAGGGTACCTGGGACTCAGAGGCACAACCACGAATCAGCCAGACTGAAAAATCCTCCGTCCTCTGGAACTGCTCCAGCACAGGACAAGGCTAGGAATAATGACTCAGCTCTGTCCAGATCTCTTAAAAACACACTGAAAACACATTCTAAATCACCTACAAAATGATGGGGTTTATACAGGCTAGTGAATATCTAGAGGGAAATCTAACCAGCTTGTACAGCAAGCGAGTCAAATGCAGTTTTTCATTTGGCTTGCAGTCAAAAGAAGATCAAATGATGTACCAAATCCTACCTTCACAAGCACACAGGACAGCAGTGTGGCAGAGAGCAGAATTTGATTGGAAATAAAAGGAGTGAACTGGCCATTTCAATCCCTGCTGTGAGCATTCCTGATTAACGCCAGCTGATAGTTTTAGAATAGTAGGTCTGAGGATTAAAGTATTATGTAGGCTGAAAACACTACGTCACATCTCTAAAATTACTTCTCTGTGTATCATTTAATACTCTGCATTCTCTTAGCTTCAATTCTTAGGTCTTCATTCACTAATGAGAACCTCCACCTCAAATCCAGTTAGTATTTAGGGTTACTCACTCACTTTGAGAGGCTTCTATAAGAGATTTTGCCTCCAACTCTGTTTCATCATAATTTTTCATTTGTGCTCTTCAATTCCTACCTTAATGGTTTCCCTGGGAACCAATGGAACGTCCCACATGTAGATTAAGGAAAACTACAAGCCCTATTTTTGTTTTACTCTGATAGTTCTTAATGCAAAGTAGTAATGCAATGTCCATTCACTCAAATGTCTAAACTGCAAATAATACATTAAACCATCAAGAGTACCTTCTGACAAAAAAAAATATTGCACTAAATAAAAAAGTTGCTCAGATCCTAAAGTTCACAATCCCAATGTCCTCTCTGCATGGGTTCATCTTCCAGAGTTCAGGCACCTGACCACTTTACCTGTCTCTGCTTTGTCTACTGCAAACAATAGGAACTACATTTTCTGGAAGTCACATTATACAGAAAGATTAGAAAAAAAAAAAAAAAGCATATTATATTAAAAGTGGCAAATAAAAAATCTGATTAATGCTCTATCTTCATATCACTATTACATACACATCTAATTTAAGGATATATTCTGTGCTTTTTCTGAACCGACATTTATAAAAAATTAAGTCCAGCTTGAAATGTGCCCTGGGTCCCTTCACAACATGAGTGTGGTGCACAAAAGCCAGACTTCTTCTGATGGAATGTCAGCTCTCTCGGTGATAGATCTGCAGAAAAGCTGTTCAGAAGACACATGCTATAAACAGCAGAGGAGAACAGGCATCTCTGGAAAAGTTTCATTGCTCTTCAAGGCAGCTAGTCAGGCAAATCAGCCCCTGGGTGTGCTTCTCTCTCCCCACTGACTGCAGAAAGTGCTTAAATGACCAGTTTAGATATGGACAACAGGTCAAGAGAGGGGATTCTGCCCCTCTGCCCCGCTCCGGTGAGACCCCACCTGCAGAGCTGCCCCCAGCCCTGGGCTCCAGCAGCACAAGGACGTGGAGCTGCTGCAGCCAGTCCAGAGGAGGCCACGGAGATGCTGCCAGGGCTGGAGCCCCTCTGCTCTGCAGCCAGCCTGGGACAGCTGCGGGTGTTCCCCTGCACAAGAGAAGGCTCCAGGGAGAGCTCAGAGCCCCTGGCAGGGCCTAAAGGCAGCTAACAAAAAGGATGGAGGGCAATTTTTGAGAGGACAGATGGTGGCAGGACAAGGGGAATGGTTTTAAACTAAAACAAGAGTGATTTAGATGAGACGTTAGGGAGATATTCTATTTTACTTAGTTTTAATCTCACTTAGTTGTTGTAAAGAAGCTAGAGCTCTTAACTCATCACAGAATCCCAGAATGGTTTGGGTTGGAAAGGACCTTAAAGTTCATCCAGTCCCACCCCCCCATGGGCAGGGACACCTTCCACTATCCCAGGTTGCTCCAAGCCCCATCCAGCCTGGCCTGGGACACTGCCAGGGATCCAGGGGCAGCCACAGCTGCTCTGGGCACCCTGTGCCAGGGCCTCTCCAAACTCATAGCCAGGAATTCCTTCCCAACATCCTGTCTGAATGCACCCCTGCCGCGGGCAGGGACAACTTATTGAAAGCAGGAACTTCTGGTGATCCTCTATTCCTACTCTGTGCCATTTGGAGAAGGAACTGCCACCCTGGAACTGCGGCAGTTTGCTCAGAGCCTTCTCCAGTGAAGGTCCAAGTATCTCCAAGGAAATTCCACCGTTCCTCCCAGCAGCCTCTTGTAACCCTGAATGCTCCCAGGAATCCACTTAATAAATTCGCCTTGAAATTCCACCAAACTTCAGTAATTTGTTTCAGGGCAGATTTTCTTTCCTTTCTATCTATATAATGCTGCCAAAAATTAATCAACAGTGAAAAAAATCACATAAAAAATAGTCTGATTTGTGGCCCAGAAAATCTGGTGAGTTTTGTGGCCTGGGACCATGCGAAATTTGCTTTCAGCCCTAAGTAAATCAATTTTTTTTTGGTCAGATAATGAAAAGTGCTGCAGATGGGATTCCTTTACGTAACTTATAATACCTCTCATTCTGTTCCAGGCCTTAAGAGATATCAAAAGCTTAGGTGAAAAGCAATAGGAGCCATGTCACTTGTGCTGAGCTCAATCTTTTTTTGCAAATAACAACAATCCTGGGGGGTTTTTTTGGTGATTTTAATTCCAGAGCATAGGCCAACAGAAGCTGTGAATTACTCCAACTATAACACAGCGGCATTTTCTGGTTTCATCATTAATAAAATCTTCCTGCCAAACAGATCTCCTGAGGTGTGGACAGGCATCTACACTGCTTTGAATCTGCTCTTTGAAACTGATATTTTTCTTATCAGCTGCCTGACTGGGAAGTGTATCACTTTCAGCTGCAGGTCTAGGAAGCTGCCCATGCTAAGAAAATTCCAATAAAGCTGTTGCCTTATTTCCAAAATTTAGTTATCATTGAACTTGAAGTCCTTAGTCCATATGTGGCTACCTTTACATCAATAAGTACAAACTTGTACATCCACTAAAACTGAAGGATACTTTTCTGTTCAGAACAGAATGTTGCACGTTTGAGATCTGTTAAATTACACTGCTTTAGCAAGGATGGACTATTCATAGATAAAATTACTCGGACACTGAAAAATACATCAGAGTTGAAATCCTAAAAGTAATAGAATTTTGGAAGTAACTGTAAAATGAGTACTACTGAAAAATAAGAAAGCTGCTTAAAAGACAGTAGTTGATAGCTTGGGAGCTACAAAATATTGACAGCTTGCCAGGATCACATGGAACATACAGTCCCTCCAACAAAGATGATCGCACATAATTTTTACTTGCAAAATCACTTACAGGATATTGACAAGAGCAGCAGCAAAACAGAACTGATAACTGAGCACACAGTTCTCACATTGCCAGGAAAAACAGGCCAACAGCTATTTCCTTCTCAGATCTCAAGCTGGGATATATATAACTGAGTTCACAAACCAGAAATGCTCATCTGCCCAGTCTTAGAGGTCCAAAAAGTGGCATTTTGCTGAAACCACACGAGTAGCTAAGAACACCAAAAATATTACCAGAGTTTAAACTTGTCGCACCAGAACTTCAGACTTAAAAGGTCAAAGACATTAGTGTGAGATTTCACTTCAGAAGTTGTACTTCTCTTCCTGTTCTTGGAAAAGGGAGCTGGAAACTCCTCAGTGGCTCCACATCCTTGCTGGTAAGACCCAGAGACTCAGTGAGATTATTAGTGAGATGGGGTTTTTGTATTAATTAAAGATCATTTCCCTAACAGAGACTGCATTGACAGTTATAATCAATAAATTTATATCTTTAAAAGCATGTCTTAATACCCAAATAGCAAGAATCACATTCTCGAGAGTTTTGTAAGGCAAATACACCCAATTTCTTTGGGAAATAATTGGAAAGTTAATAAACGAACACTAAGGGTTAGAACTGATGATGATGTGTAAATGCAATAAAAAGTAATTTTCTTGTTCTGTGACTCTGAATCCCATTAGAGCAATTCACCTGTCCTGCATCACCTCCTCTGGCTCACTCTTTCCCAGAAATGAACTACTGATTACACCTCTAGTCTGTCACTTTCAGTGACCTAGCAAGCCTCCCACACACCAATTTAAAAAGCAGTTTCCAAGTAAAAGCTGTTCTGAAGAGGAGATAGACGTAAATTCATCAAATTCAACAAAAAAGGGGTTCTTCTAATTCAATCCTATAACAATATGGTTTATAGAACCAAAGCTCCACGCAGTCAGACTTGAGCTATCTGGGAACTTTGTGACAACTTGAGCTTGTCCCTCTCTTCATGCATGGCTCCCCACAGTGTCCTATGAAGGGTCAGAGAATGAACAGTTGATTTATTTTATGAGACAGGCTGTTTTCCACTTTTCCAAGTTTTTTTTCCCATGTAAATCCTGGAGTTCTGAGGATCCTGGGTGCATCTGCTTCAACGCATTCACAGTAGTCAGTGATAGAGCTGTAATTATCACACAACCTTTTAATGAAAATTCCCTGGATCTTGGGAAACTTGGTATTTTCAAAGCACCTCCATATCCTATGAGGGAAGACGCTATACAAATGCAAATACTGATTATTCCCATTTTATCACCTTTCCTGACAAGAAAACACCACTGGTTTTCAACACTTTAGAAAAACACTTATGCCTGAAATATGAAGTGGACTCCTAAAAATAAGTTAATATTAAAGTAAACATGATAATAGCCAAGAATAAAATCACTCTGCAAAAGCAGAGATTTGGATTTGGAGGAAACCAAAACAGGTGGTCAAAAATCCCTGCAGTCCTTAAACAGCTTAATCCAAAACAGTTGCAGTTTTTCAAAACCACGATTCATATACATATTGATGTGCTCTAGAAATATCAGAATTATTCTAGAAACAGGTTTAGGTGTTTCTGTATGTTGATCCTAAACCAAGCTTATTTGGGCTCTGTCTAAAATTTGGATCATTTCTGAGCAAAAATCGACTTGTTTGGTTACTGTTAATTTAAAATACTACTTGCAATTAGTCCAACAAATCCTTCAACCTGATTTACCTGTGGAAAAGTCTTTTTTAGAAGGGAGCTATGTGCATAACCCTCCTGGCCAAGCAGTGCTGAGCACAGGGCCAGTGGGTGGCTGGGGAGTCATTTTGTTCTTCAAAACAAAGCTGTAATAGGCCGTGGGTGCTGCCTCATCCCTCTGGAGTGCAATTAATTGCAATTACTGCAGCCTGTGTTTGTGGCTTCTGACTCCTGCAGGAATAGCTGAGTATTCTCTTTTTGCCTATGAAACAAGCTGCATTTTCTCTGTTGTGTTTTATCTGATCTGCTCGTTGCCCTTTTAATTTTTTTGGAATCTTGGCTTTTATCTTTTTTTCTCTCTTCCACGATGCCTCTGCACCCTTGAAAACCTGGCATGCAATTAGAGCGTGTAATGCCAGCGAGGTGCAGTGCTGCCATCAGCCTCCCCTGCACGTGACGGGAGGATTCATTGCTGCAATCTCTCAGCAAACTGGTGGAAAGTGGATAACACATCCTAGATAAGAGATTCACTCGAAACCAGAGAACAATATCTTAAATCTCCTTCTCCAAGGACGGAGCCAGTGTCACATTCGTGGGGTCAAGTGCCAAGACACGGGTTTCTTTTCCTCCCCTGCCCACCCCACACCTGCCCTGCTCTTTGGTTTGATGGGGTCCTGCGTGACCTGCAGCCTCAGCAAACACCCTGAGCACTCATCCCTGAAAACTCACGCTCCTGCTCAAATGAACATTCCTTTGATTAACTTGGCAGCATCTGCACAGTGCTCAAATTCTATTTAGGTAGCGCAGGAGAAAACACCCTGCAACCCCACAGAAGTCACGTTGAGGCAAATCATCTCTGAGTCAGATTAAATAGGACTTAATTTGACTTCTGATTTGTTTACACTTCATCACACAGCCAGTCTCCATTATGATCCCTCTTTATTGCCTACTTCTACAACTTCACACCCTTCTCTTAACGTATGAAACCATTATTAGGATTATTTAAGTACTCCGAGGTTTTTTGGCAACTCTGTTACCTGCAGGTGTTAGCAGCTTGCTAGCGCATCTAAAGGAAGCAATCTGAAGTCCACGTGAAGTTCTTCAGATAATTGCAAGAGATCTTTAGCTTTCAATCCCCCCTCCCATCGCACGCATGCATCTTTACAGATGTGCCATGCCTGCCTCTGAACTCCCACTTCCTGGCATAACAAAGGTATTTTACTTTAACGAGAAAAATTACCATTTGAAAAAACCTAATTCCTTTGTGTTTGGAGTTGACTCACAGTTTTTTAACCAAGCTTTCAGATTAATGCAGATCACTGTGGAGCCAGGTTTCCTGTAAAGGCTTGCAGGAACGGATAGGAAACGTGCTGAGGAGAGAACAGCACCTACCCTCTGCAAGAAATCCAGCCAGACCAGGAGAGCAGCAGCAACCAGGCGTTTTGCAATCAAAGTGCCCCTTATTTTACTGTGATCACTTATTTACCTTCTACACAGGCTGCGGCTGCCCTCCTGTTTTGCCAGGCTTTGCCCCTTTCTCTGTGTTTCTCCTCCACTGCCACTCATGGACTCCTGCTTCTCTCGCTCTTTGAATCACGGGCTGTCCCCCTCTTTCACCTCCCCGGATCGTCAAGCCAGATCCAGCCTTCACCTCTGCATCACAGGCAGCTTCCACCAATGCTGGATTTCAATTTCCTCCTGATGTCAAGTTTCAGCCCGGCCCACGGCTCTTGCATCATGAGCTGGAAAAACCCTCCTTATGCTCCAGACTTTGTAAGGGATGTTTGCAGGAAAGCAGCAGTTTTATTCACTCTGCGCTTTATGCCCCATTTCTTTTGCAGATTTTCTGTGTTATGTGACAAGAAGCAGCTGTTTGTGTTGGGGGAAGCCTCTTTCTTGAGCTAAATCCTTGCCTTTCCTCGAAACAGATCTTTCGGTTACTCCAGGGGCACTGAAATCTCCTGGAGTCAAGAAAACGTCTCTGAGGAACATTTCTTCTATCAGATTTTATTTTTATATCCATGAGAAACATTTAGACCACTTTTAAAAGGGGATTATTTCTCTTCAAGTAACATGATTCTAAACCTAAAATTTTAAATCCATGCAACTTTTTAGGGGTATGAGTGCTAAAAAGAAAGAAAGAAAAAAAAAAGGGTGGTAGTGGTGGTGGTGGAAGACTTATTACCTGCGTAATTTTTAGTTAAATGCTGAATCCATGGGGTAATCCTGCAAACTGACTCATGAGCAACTCGATTCAAACACTGACCTGTTTGGGGGCCACCCATGTGAGTATGGTGGCAGCACAAAAGAGGTTAAAATTTTCAGAATCTGGGGTGTTGGCTTAAGATCTGATTGAGGCCAGGACTGACTGCTGCTGTTTGTTCAACACACTGCAGAAAGCAGCTTTCTCCTCCTGCGAACAGCCCCGGGGGTGGATCTCCAGTGAGACTGAGCACTCACAGCAGATTGCTGGTGACTTGTGGAGAAATGTCCCTGCCTTATCAACCCTCCATCACATTTTGCACTGCAAATCATGTTTGAAGTTTTAAAGCTGGATAAATGTGTGAGCTTGATTACAGACACTCATGCAGATAAGATAGAGGACAAGAAGTTACATTGCAGGACAGGCCCATTTCTCGTACAATTCCGTGCCAGATCTCTGCAATTCTGTACCAGATCTTTGCAATTCTGTAATAATTCAGCAGTTTACTTGACTTAGAGAGCAGCTAGAGAATGCCTTCCCCAAGCTCTGAACAACTCGCTCTGTTTAAAACAAACCACCACTAAATCTGGACTCTAACTCAGTGAAATTAATGGCTGTACCATATTCCAGCTTTCAGAACTCCCAAACCAGATGTATTTGCAGGATTCCCTGGGAGATACGGGAAGAGGGGGGATAAACTTTTGTTTCCTCACACTGAGATGGCAGTAAAAAGAAAGGGAGAACAATATTTTCATCCGATCCTGAGGATCAAGGAGAAATGGCAGGTTCGGACTGAGTTTTATCTCAAGGAAACAAAGCAGATCAAAAGGCCTTGATTTCAGAAACACTGTAAACATGCATGCACTGGCTACTGAAGAGATCTGGTGCTTCTGAGCAGGAAGAAGATGAGGTCCTACTGCTTCCAAGGGATATTGTTATCAACACAGCAGCGTCCACTGTCACCTTTAGAAAAAACCTTGCTGCCTTCTTTTGCTCTGGTTGTGGAGCAGCACCCTCACCCCAGAGGAAAAACTTTAAAACACAAAATACAATAAACACTCAGCACATGGAGGGTGCTAAGAGAGCACACGCTTGCTGGGAAAGCAAGGTGATGCTGCCACTTTGCTGCTAATGTCAAAAATGACATTCTTATAGACGCTGCCAGCTCTGCTCTGCTCAACACTTGAGAAATAAAAGAAAGCTTTCTGTCAAGAACACAGCAATGATGATGATGATGATGAAACCCAAATCCTTCAACCATCATACAGAGGCACAACTGCAGCGGGGCAGATAAGCAATCTGAGGGATGCTGTGTGTGCTCCACTGACAAGGGGTGATGCTCACAAGTCACTGCCTGGAAGCACAGCTTTGATTGCAATTGATAAGAGAATCTGCAGTGCTCCTTTTGCATCTACTGTGTGTGAGTTTGAGTTAGTTTGCCTTACTCTGTGTTTTCATCCTCTGGGGACAACAGGCATGAAGGAGGTAAGGTAAGAGAAGTAAAGGAAGAGGAGAGATGGAGGCACAGCTAGTTTCTAGGAGCATGGTGAACAGCTCAGTATTTCAGGCTTGTCACAGCCACTCTACAACCACACTGCAAAGCTGGCAGGTTACAGCTTTGCCCAAAGAAGCATCCACAATCTCCTTTCAGCCCTGCTGCCAAACACACCTTGAGGCTGCTAAATGTTTGGGCACCACAGTGCAGAAACCTAGTGTAGAAATACCCTAAGTGCAGGGAACTTTGTGGGACGTTCATTTTGCTCCAAGGGATTTTCTGTAGACAGAAATCACAGAGGGCAATAGCCTAACAGGGTTTTTGAAAAGGACTGGACAATGGAAATACCCACAGTTACATTAGAGAGAGTAGCTCTAGAGATAATAATGGGATGTTTTGGGAGAGATATGACCCCCTCCATCTTCGGAACAGAAGCCAGTCATTAAGCTGCTTATGACTACAGATGAACTTCCCCGCATGAGTTTCTTATTTCAAAACTGTCACGTGCCCAAGATTTATGCCTTTTTCCTCAGAAGCCACAAGCAGCAGCCTTCCTCAGAAACTGGGCTGTGCACGACCTGATACTGAGATATGAGACTGATACAAATACAACTCCTTCTGCTTTTTGCCATAATCTCTCATTACACACGTGTCCAACGCATTTAACCACATCCCACAGAAATTAAGGCCCTGGGGACAAGGAAGCTCACTGTGCAGTCCTAAGCATGCCTGGCCAAGCAGAGGGAAGCAGGATGACAGGCACAACTCAGGTTGTGCTAAAACTCCAGCAGCATCACGGCCTGAAGAGTGTACTGAGAAACTGGAACAACAAACAATAAATTCTGAAATGCAATACTTCCCAAGCAATCGACTCCAAGGCTAGAAAGGAAGCCCTGAGACCAAGCCAACTGCAGGTCAGTGTTATTGCAGGGGCACAAAAGCTGCCTGAAGACCTAGCGTTGTTTTCTTTCAAGATGAGGAGAGATTCTTTCTCCTGGAATTTCAGCCTCCTAAAGTCTCCACTAAGGCTGCTGAAATCCAAGCCTCTGCAAACTCTTCAACGTTATAAAAGTGGTTCAAACAACTAGCGAGAAAAATTTTCATACCTTTTCTCTTTTTCTTCTGGGGTTTTCTCCACAGTGGGACCTGATCTTACAGGTAGTTTTGAAGATGGAGGAGCACACTGTTTCCAGGCACAAACAGAACAGTTGAATACACATTAGAACAATCATATTTGCCAGAGAAGACAAGAGAAGGAAAATTCACAGTCAGAACTGGAACATTATTGCACCATATGCTTTCCAACAGCCAAGCACAACAGGGGCCCTGCACAATCCTTGCCTTACTGCACCCTGTTGTATTTCCACCTGGAAAGACATATGGCAGTGCCTAAGAGAGAAAATGTTCCTTTTTCTTTTTTGTTTTTTTTGCCTAATGTTAATGTTATTTCCCAGCTTTAAAGGAACATTTGATTATGAAACACGCTAAGCCCAAGGATGAAAAAATTGTTCCTATCTGTCCCCACTAATGATAAAAACAGGTCCATTGACCTGTTGGTGTTATGACCAGAAGAAAATTTGAAGGAATGGCTTGGATACTGTTTCGTCTCATGCCTCACTGACAAAATTGCCTGCTCTGCAGAAACCTGGTGCCTCACAGTTGAGGCAGGGACACTAAAAAGGGTCTTGGGAGAGCGACCTTATAAAAATCATCCTTCTGCTTATGAAATGAAAAACACTGCTTTGTAAGGAACTGACCATGAGCAAGTACTCAGCGCCACAAGGGTCGCTTTTACCCCTGATTACAGTTGGTCTTAAAATGCCATTTTTCACTAAGAGCACATTCAACATTACAAGTAACCTGCTCATGACTGCTGCTGGGTGAGGGAAGTAGTAGTTATGTTAAAAGATGTAAGAATAAGAGACTACACGAAAACCTCTTATAACAACCCTATCATCACTCAGGTAAGCAGAGATATTTTAACAGCGGTGTTATTGTAGTAATAATGCTTTTCACCTCCTTTCACAGTGGCTCTGAGAGAGGTATGTTGATCAGTTCTGCTAGAAGGGGGCTACATTTATAAAAAAACCTGCATAAAGTGGATTATTACAAGTCGCACCACCCCACACCACCACTGAGTGCAGCAGCTTGGAAAAAACCAGAGACCACTGCCTCTTCTAGCAGGATCCCTCTTTATTGCATACACCCCAGTATTTATATGTTTCTACTATGGGAAAGTTTTAAGAAAGTTTTGGGAACGTGCAGAAGGAAAGACAAAACAGCCACACCACCAAACAGACTTTTCTGCCCCTTATCAGCCATCCATTCAAACAATCCACCTCCCAGCGTTCTGGAAGGTAAAAGAAGAACATTCCCATATGGTGTTTATAGCTGTAGTCATTTCCCTGCTGTGTGTGTGTGTATATATATATATATATATCTATAGAGCTGCATCCTACCCAAGAGAACTGGAGGCCTTCATCAAAGTCAAGATTAAGTGTAACAAGTTGATCTTCTACACAGGGCTCTCTTTAAGGCCAGAATGGCTGCCTCAGGTCACTGCTTCCACACTGGGTATGAGAGAAATATGGCGAAACTTTGTGTTTGCTTCCCCAGCCTGGATTAATGTAGTTGTGGAGGCTTGTTCCACCTCCCTTTTGTGAGGGTACCCTTCCTCTGGCCACCCCAAATTGTAGCTTAGCCCTGTGACATCCACTGCCTCAAAGGGGCATATCTGCCTTTACAGGCTGTGACCAGAGATTGTCCCGGGCAGATGATCCAACTGGGCTTTGAAGTGACACCTCCTCCATCACAGTACACATAAAGTGCTCACAGTGGTTTTACCACAGAGTCACGGAATCATTCAGGTTGGAAAAGACCTCCAAGCCCATGGAGTCCAAGCTGTGACCGCTCCCCACCTTGTCACCAGCCCAGAGCACTGAGTGCCATGTCCAGGCCTTCCTTGGACACCTCCAGCAGTGGGGACTCCACCACTGCCCTGGGCAGCCCCT
>VZTA01014330.1:741-12052 GCA_013398855.1 Mohoua ochrocephala | reverse complement strand
AAAAAAAAAAAAGTGTGAAGAGGAATGGTTAGCACCTGTAAGAAGGTTTTTGTAGGTAGTGAACAAGCTGAAAGACACTTTGTGGAAGAGCTGTCTTTTTTAAATGGAAAGGAGGTCATACAAAGAATAAAATGCCCATGAAAATGGCATGCCAGTGTACACTGAGTGGTTTTTTCCAGGAACCTGTAAACTTGGAAACTTTTCAACACTTTTGTAAGATTTGTTTTCCTGCACAGATTGATGTAAATTGGAAAGGAATAAAAGACAGAGGAAAATAAATTTCATTTGTATGTCCAGGACTGTGCCTGAGCACCAGCTCTGCAAAATGGTCCAAAAATTGTGTGCTTACATGCACATAGACACAAGGAAAAGCTGGTTTTGTTACCAGCCATCAAGTCTTCAGAAAGGACTCTTCATGCTGACAAAGAACTGTGCACAGAACTGAAGTTCAAGCTGCACAAGCAAGGCCCTACAAGTGCTGCTCAGCTCTTCAGAACAAAACAACAGCACTTTCCCTCTGCTGTGACACAGCCAGGTTGTTTAAAGGAAGCTATTTCCTACCTGCTTCACAACCCCTCCAAGGTATGCTGAAAGAAAAATGCTCCTTTGTGCAGGAAAAGCTTGACAGAGAAGTGTCTTGTGAACATTTCCTCTCGTTCAGGGGAAGGAGATGAATACAAGAGCCCTTCTCTTTCTTGGCCAAGTAAAGGACTTTGGTCACATAGGTTATTTTGTCCTGAATACAGGTGCTGACAAGGCAGCAAACACACTGGGCTTACAGCCTGCTCAACGTGAAGTTGTTAATTGTCTGGCCAAAGAGGGTCTGGAGCTCTCCGATCCAGCTTTTCCTCTGTTATGGTACCGCTTTGAGGAGATGGTGCAACTAATACCTGCTTTTTAATAAAATGAACAATGCCCTTGAGGCAACCCGTAATTCTAAACTCCTGGCTGAGCATTTACGGCCACTGAAATTGCTGTTTAATAAAAATAAAAAGCCCTGCAGGCCAGAATTTCCACATTCCCGCATTCTGCCCCTCTCCGAGTGCGTGCTCTTGCTATTTTGTTATCTTAAACTTATTTATTTGTATAAAACTTTTTCCAATTGAGCCAAGTCCTGCAAGTTCTCCTTAGGCAGCTCTGGGGAAAGTAACAGCAGCATTTTTCCATGCCCAAGGCTGACAGGGGTTTTAAAAAGGACCTTTCATTCTGTATGGCTGATACAACCATTTACCCCATCCATAGCTCTTTATATATAATAATATGCTTGATTTGATATTCATCTTTCCTGACCTTCAGTTCTTAGGAAGTATTACTGTATAAATGTTCCCTTATCTTGGTCCCTGAAGTTGGTGCTTTTCAGTGAAGTCATTCACACACTCACTCTGCGCTTGACAATTTAATTACCTAATATTTCTAAAAGACATTTTCGCATGAAAGTCTGTATTAGAAATGTGAAGTGCTGTTATTACTTTAGTGCCTTCCATGACAGCAAGTTATTTTTAAAGGGACTCGGTGTCATCCCTGCGTTCCAACAGGGAACTGATCAGTCATTTAACTCCTTCTTAAAGGTAACTAATGAGGGGTTACAGCACTGACTACCTGCTCCAAGCCAGGAATCAAAACTAAACATCCTCAGAGGGAAAAACCACTGCAGGGGAGGGCCTTGGAGAAGGGGCAGTGAACACCCCAGCGTGGAGCTGTGCCAGGGAGGGTTAGGTTAGAGATCAGGGAAAGGTTCTTCCCCCAGAGGGTGCTGGGCACTGCCCAGGCTCCCCAGGGAATGGGCACGGCCCCGAGGCTGCCAGAGCTCCAGGGGCGTTTGGACACCGCTCCCAGGGATGCCCAGGGTGGGGTTGTTGGGGTGTCTGTGCAGGGCCAGAAGCTGGACTCTGATCCTTGCAGGTCCCTTCCAACTCAGGATATTTTATAATTCTGTGTTTGGAAAGAACTAGGCCTTGGCCCAGTGTCTTGTGGTAAGACTCATTTTCCTCCTTCCCTGCAGCTGGGAGGGAGGAGACACGGGAGCTCCCAGCACATTGCAGGACACAACAGCATCATCCCTCGCCCTCTCCTTCACCAGGAATGGGTATTTACAGTCTGCTGTGACTCTGAGGAGGGGCACAGGTAGGGAGGGTGTTGCTGCTTCTCTCTTTCTCCTCCTTTTGCAGCTGTGTGGAGTGCACCTGGCCAGGGCAGGTCACTGATTTGAACATTCCTGTACGTTCTGCCCACGAATATGTGCCATGAATTCAGGTGTCAGATTTAGGGTTCAACCCTGATCGCCAGTGTTTATGATAAGAGCACTGCTTTGGATGAGGCTGGGAAAAGGCCACATGTCTGTGTATGATACAGTGCTGCAATGGACTCCTCTTGAGGAAGAATCACAGAATCACAGAATTAGGTTGGGAAAAGCTTCTGAGGTCAATGGTCTGACCTGGATCAGGTCAGCATTTTCATAGGGGAAACCACCAAGTTAGAAACACTGCCGGGTGGGTCTTTTGGTTTTCTTCTAATTTATTTTTCCCCTTAGCAAGCCTGCCTTTGAACAGAGCAGCTGTGGCTGATCCATCCCTGGAAGTGTCCCAGGCCAGGTTGGATGGGGCTTGGAGCAACCTGGGACAGTGGAAGGTGTCCCTGCCCATGGCAGGAGGTGGCACTGGGTGAGCTTTAAGGTCCCTTCCCACCCAAAACATTCTACGATTCTATGATTTTAAATCACTGCAGTTCCTGTAATGTTTCACCTGTTTTGAGTCTGTTTTTATTCTAGTGAGCCAGTGATAAACAGATGCTTGCACATCTTTGCATTTCTTGAGAATTAATGCTGTTAAAATTCTTTCCCTTTTTTATTTTTTTTCTTAAATTCTTTTAGCCTTTCATTGTATTAATATTAATTTTTATTGATTTGGACATTCTAGTTACCCTTGTCAGCTTCTGTAAGTGTTCTCATTTTTCTCTGGTTTTCAGAATATTTATTTCTGAGGTGAAGCACGTAATGGTTCATTTCAACAAGAATTTCAGTATCTTTAGGGGGATGAGATGCCCTGCAGAAGAAGGAGACTAGTCTGGAGGCATTACTGGCAGCACTGCAGTGTGGGCTACCCAAATATTGTAGTACAGAAGTTAAAAGGGAGGAATGTGATTTTCTGCCTGTACTGGCTGTGAAAATTGAGAGTTTTGGCAAAAGCGAAGTTCTCTTTGCAATAAAGGGGTGATGTTTCTCCCATCTACAGATACTGCTTTCACCTCATTCATTTCTTGCTTGCTGGAGCACACAGAGGATCTTAAACCCCTCTGCAGCAAGGATTTCATGGCACAGTACCTTTGATCTGGTTGTTGACTGACACGGCAGAACAGAAATTCTGTAACAACTCTTCAATGAAAGTCGCTTTAAAATTAAAGTCGCTGTTAATTTTTAATCTGAATTTGTGTTTCCAATTCTATTTATGACCAAAAAACCCTGCGGTGCCAGTGCCTTTCTCTCTTACAGAGCAGCACGTGTGTCCAGGCCTGTTCTGGCATTTGTGTAAATGAAGTGGTAAATAACATACTTGGAAGTGGAGAGCATTTATTGACACACAATCCTGAAGTTCCTGCCACAGGATAACAACCAGTGCTGTTGGAATAATATGCCCACGATGTTTACATTTAGAATTAGTGTAAATGGACACACGTAGGAGGCTCAAAATATGAAACAAAAATAAGCTGCTGTGGCCATCGCTGCTCCTTGTCCCAAGAGAAAACCACAGTGTGGCCTGTGCGTGTGAATGTGATGGAAAATTGAAGACAGCGGAAAAAGTTTCAGTTCAAAATGCAATATCTTTGATAGTTAAATATTTATCAGGAGTAAATTTCACTTGTACCATTAAGAAAGTGTATCATTAGCAAAAACAAAGAGAAGGTAGGTAAATTTCTCGACACTTAGGTATTTATTTACATTATGAAATAAGTGTATATAGCACACTTCTGGCATTATACTTAATTCTTGCTAAGAGTATTGATTTCATATTTTTTTTTAGCACAGCACAGCTTAAAAAGAGGGAAAACTATAAAAGTAGAAAAGAAACGTAGTGGTGCCATTTTCCCTAAGTGGAAAAGAAAGAGAAGAAAGAAATAGTTCAGGGTTCAGAAGAAGTATGTAAATGTTGCTGTGAGTGAGACTCTGGGTGCCAGGACACCTGAGAACTTTCTAGAAAAGGAACATCATTGTTTCTTTATGAGACAAAGAATAACCTCATGGGTCAAATTCAGAAATGAAGAACCTTCATATGCAGTGGATCACTGACAAAAGTATAAACATACACCAAAAGTTGTCTTGTTTGGACTAAATTTCCCTTGGTGGCAAAAGAAGGAGGGGTTGGTTGGTTGTTTTTGGCAGATTTTAAGTAGGAAAGAAACTATAAATGAAAAGGACTGTGGGGGAAATAATACATTTTGGGGGTGAAGAGGCCGAGCTGCTGCTTAGACATTTCTCAATTCCAAACAGAACTTGGCTGTCTTAATGAGAACCGATTTCTGAGAAAAGATACAATTAAAAAGTTGAACTAAAGATCCAAAGTTAGTAGAAGAACACGCAGTAATTTATGTCTGCAGTGTATCTGTTCATGTAAAAAAAAAAAAAAATCCTGTTTTGTCTCTTACATTTAATTATATTTTGAGCTGGGCTGGTTGATATTTTAAATTAATGTCTTATCCTTGCAGGAAGATGTGCTCATTAGCACGCCAGCTGTGTTGGAAACTTTTGTTGGTGTAGCAATAGAAATGCATGTTTAATTTGATCTTTCAATCATTTGTGATTCCAGCTCCTAGGAACCTATTTAGGTGTTTCTTGTGGTGTGTTTCTCTTCACTTGATCAACAAGTAAAAAACCACTGCTGTAAAATGGGATTTCTGTGTTTGCTTGTTTGTTATTCCCTATCGTTTTTTCCTCCCAGTTCTGTCCTTTTCCCTGAACCTGTGAAGCACTTCCTGCATTAAAGGGATTTGCAGGAATAGCCACGTTAAACGTGCTCCTGTGACCTACAGGTGACTTGTGACAGACTGAGACAGGCCAAGATTAGTAACATCTCACCTGCCTTTGCTAAGGTGTCTCATGTACTTAACAGATAAACACCAGCACTTCTGGGGGGGTCAGCATTTCCTTTTTTCCTTGCTTTTTTCACAAGTTGAAAGAGGGGAAATATTCTTAGCAAGAGACAGAAGAATTATGGAAATAAGAACTGTTCCTTTCAGGGATATAATTTGTGAGAGGGGCTCTAAAAATTCTGCACTTGGCTCATTAATGCGTTTCAAGAGGTTTTTGGCTGAGCTGGACCACCAGTTTCTAGAGCTGGTGTTTGGGTGTGCTGGAGGCTGGGAAGAGGGGCTCACCTGGAAGGACTCTCATCCTGGGAGGTGGGAGCAGGAGTGGGAGCACGGCTTGGCACGGCGAGGAGCAGAGGTGGGAGGAGAGGAGAAGGATGGAGTTCTGGTGAGAGCTGCAGCTCTCGGCTGTGAGCACCAAACCCTCCTGGAACATTTGGAAGGGATGAGCTGTTCTGTCTCCGCCAGCGGATTCTTCATTTTCTGTGGTGGTTGACATTCTGTGGTACAAAACCAGGGCTGTATTTTAAGTTATTCCTTGTCCCTTTGTGCTCACACAAACATGCCAGAAATGTGAATGGGTATTTGGAATGCTAAGCTTAAAAGCATGAACAACCTCATTTCCTCTTTAGGTCGTGAATTTAATGACAGTAAAACTTTAAAACTTCACATCAACATCTGTATGCTTTGAAAGAAAGCAATAGCTGATTTTTTCTTTCCCCCTCCGCCTTCTGGGTGAATTTCAGAGCAGAACAGATCAAATCAACCTTGTCAGACTCCTCAGTGTGTAGAGCATGATGTCTTCAGCCAGAGCTTGAGGAACTTGATTCACAGACACACAGAAAAAGAGCTGAGTCCACATAAATTCTGTTTGTATCTTTTCTTCCTTTCTTATTCTTTAAAACCTGGAGACAGGAGAGGGCTCTGCTGAAAGCCTTGCCTCTTGCCAGATCTTTTTTAAGTTGGCGTGTGCCTCAAGCTGTGCACTACAGAAAGGAAGCTCACAGTCCTCGGAGTGCAGTCTGGGCAGTGTTGGGGGAGAGCTTTTAGGGATTACCCTAAAATTCTGACCATTCTCACCTGCTCCTCAGTATGGAGGAAGATGCTTTTGGAGAGTTTCTTAGTAGTATCCTTCATTTTTAGTGGATTTCTTACTGTGGGGGGCTGTGTCTTGTTATTTCCTCTATCTTTGATGTCTGCAACTGCAAAGTTTTAAAGTGAATGGATTTTAATATGAATTGGAGCGTTGCTCTACAAGTGAATCACAGTGATGTCATGGTGTCACTTATTACCTTAGGGTGTTGGTTTTGAATAAGAATAAAAACTAATTACACCAAAAGCAGAATTTTAGATCCTAATAACTTTAGAAATTGAAATATTGAAGCATATTAAGAACTATTGGCACTGTAATAGTGTCGGCAGAATAATTGCCTGACCAATGCAACTTTTAAAATTGGGAAAAAATGAAAAAATGTTAAATTGTCATTAGTATTATTTTCTTCTCTAACAGGGCAATTTCTGTGTATTGTAAACTCTCAGACAGCACCTTGGCTTTCATCAGACAGTGCAGGGATGGTTTGGGTTTTCTTATTAACTTAATTGACTTCCCTGGAAATGTCGATTTCTTCTCTGAAGTCACAGCAGCCCTCCTGTCACTGACGGTGCCCCTGTTGTGACTGACTGTTTCAGGAGAACATGCTCTTCAGCCAGAAAGAACTCAGTGTATTTTGCTTTCTTCTTCTTCTTAAGAAAAAAAAATAATTCACAAGTGATGGAAGAAGCTTGTTTCTCTGACAGTTTAACTTCCAGTGATATGAATTCTGCTATGAATTCTTAGCCCATGGCTTTTCCTGTATCTTAGGGGATTGTACCATTTCATATCCAGCCTGTGGGTTGAAGGCAGAGTGAATACAGGTATGTAGGAATGAAGGCAATAATGTAGGAACCCAGGAAATAAAGTTGATCTTTCAGTAAAATCCTGGAGAGTGGAGCTGCCTGTCTCTCTTCTCCTTCCATTAGAAAAGTACATGCAGCTGAGAATGATGGTTTTGGTGCCAGTTTGACATTCCCACTCACCACTCTATCAATTAGATTCTCAATCTCCTCAATAGATTAGAGGTCTTGCCTAGATACAATACAATTTTTAATTGTGCTTATATTTTATTGAAGGGTTTGTGTGCAGAGACAGTTCCATGACAGACTATTGCAGAACATGTCAAACCAGTGCTGATGATGAACTAAATGGACCATTCTTTGCTGGGATTGCAGCTGGAGCTGGAGGAACTTTACCAGAGTGTTGTGGAAAATGTCATTGTCATCATTCCCCCACACAGAGAAGGTGAAACTGGACCAGTGGGTAATATTGTGGTGAAGAAGACATTAAAACTTCAAAGTTTCAACTGTGGTTGGAATCCAGTTTTGGAGAGTACCAGCCTTGATGTTGAAACAGTTGCCTACATTTATGGCAGTTCAGGTGTCTGGCCAGCCTGAAGGAGCCATTCTTCAGCCCCCTTCCCTCCTCGCTGTCCTCTGTTCTTCCTTTTGGGGCTGTTATTTCACCCCAACCAACTTCGGAGTGAAAGCAGCTGAGAGGGAGGGGAGAACTCACAAAGCAGATCATCCTCTAGTGACAAAATGTGTAACCTCAGGCCCGTTAGTGTCATTCAAACCCCAGATGTCAGACATTTGCCTGGGGCAAACTGCTGAAGGGAAGCAGTGGGTCTTTAAAGCCAGAAGATTGGCTTTCTGTGCCTCACTTTGCTGCTTCTGTTGCTTGCACAACAAGAAATGTGGCCTTTCTGCTATTCCTGACTGAGAAGAAATGTGATTTTCTCTGTTCTGGTCTGAAGATGTAAGTCTCTGTTTTTCTATCAGTAATTACATCATGGTGTGCTGGGTATCTCTGGAAGCATAGTTGGATAGAAAGACAAATAGTATTTCCTGTGTTGCAGCTGAGAATTGTGAAATAAAAAAGCAAAGCCAAATGGAAGTTTTCTCTGGTGGTCCAGCTGTTGAGGTGAGGAATTGTCAGAACTGGGCTGGTTCAGATACTATTTTTTTCAGCAAACAGGTCCAAGACAGGTTTTCTCACCAGCTTTTAGTCCTGTTTCCCTTTGTTCAGGTGGAATGTCCTGTACTGGCTGGCTTTACAGCTAAAACTGACTGCAGCTTACCCTAGTTACTGAAACAAAGGTCTCTCAGCTAGGATTTTATTCTGGTTCTTATATTCCGTGAATCTCAGCCACTCCTGAGTCAGGCCAGTTCCATCTGTGTGGCAGGAATGAGCCACCTCTATTTTAATTTCCAGAGAAAGTTCACTAACAATTCAGTTAACATTCATCACAAAGTGATCGTCCTCCAGATCCTACTTGGGGCCTTACCAATAAATTTCTTGAGTTTTAATTTAACCTTTGTCATAAATATTCCCACCGTACAGCATGAAATTCTTGCTTCAAAGCTGCGGTTGAGCTTGAAATGAAGTGGGAGAGAGGGTGAGGAGCCTCTGGGGTGGAAAGGAAGCACCACGGCGCAGAGGGAAGGGCTGCAGATCCATGCTGAGATACCACAGTGACACTCTGAGGATGTCGGTGGTGCGTACAAGTGCTTCTGCTGAGCTGAGCTTCCACGGGCAGCCCCAGGAGGGAGTTTGGAACTCATGCGACAAAAATATTTAAGTATCTGAGTGTTAAAATGCGACACGGAGAAATGCAATTGATTATTGTGCAGATAATCTGCATGTGCCTTGTCTTTTCCATAAGAGCAGGGAGACAAGATTCACTCTCACCGCTTCAGAACCCAAATGATTTCATTGGCCTGCACAGGTGAAATCAATACACGAACACAAGACGATGGACCAAACCCAGCCCTGTGATTCCAGTGAGTATTTCTGTGAATTTAATGAACCTGAAACTGTTGAAGTCGACGGGCTCGATTTCCTATCGGCTGTGTACACAGCTTGCTGTTAACTGAATGCTTCATACAGGTGTGAAAGTTCCATGTATTTGCTTGTCCTCTGGTGCCTTACAATAAATTAACCTACCTTGACTCATGTAGCTCGTAGGTTCCTCCAGGATTTATCTTATTTAAATGATTTTAGCAAGACTTCAAGAGGCAGCTAGAGATAGCAGGGTGGAGCAGGAGAATTCTTGATAGCAAGGTTGCTTAAAGTGCCCATTTCCCTGTAAAAGCCTAAAAATCATAGAATCCCAGAATGGTTTGGGTTGGAAGAGACCCTAAAGATCATCTGTTCCACCCCCCTGCCAAGGGCAGGGACACCTCCCGCTAGACCAGGTTGCTCCAAACTCTGTCCAACCTGGAAAAATGCACGTTAAAGTCAGTGTTTGTAGTAAAAAAAAAAAAAAATCAAAGGCCTAAATGAACATCCTTTGCCTCCCCAGACTTCTAGCAGTTATTCTATGTTGAAATTAGCTACCTTCTGTTATTTGAATCTTTGCTTAAATGTGAAACTTTGAGAAGTTTTATTTTAAAAATAACCAAGTGGAAATTTGCAGGGGAAGTGGATACTCCGGGAGTTCAAACTGGATGAATAAAAATAAACATCTTCTTTAGATATTTTGATCCAGCAATTGGAAAACTCAGCAAATCAGCCACTAGCCCAGATGGAAAGAAGTTGCTGAGGACATTCTGCCAGCTAGTTCTGGATCCTGTCTTTAAGGTACAACACAATTTTTTTATTTGATTGCAAGGGTATAAGAGTAGACTTTTTTTAGTTTAGCAGGTTAACCCTTAGGAAAGCCAACCTTCTTCTAAAGTAGGTCCATACTTTCTGTAGAGACTAGCAACATGAACAATGTGAAAAATGTGGGGCAGAAGTAGAAGGCAGCAAATCTGAGTGCTCTGTTACCTGGAATGACATATCCAGCAGGTCACTAAAGATTTGTGTGTGAGCCCCTTCTCATCGGAATTTGGAATTTCCTTGGGAATTAGAAACATTTAATGTAATTTGTGAATCTTAAGCTGTATGATCCTTGCAAACAACTTCTCAAACAAAAGCCCAGAACAGAGGCACTGGAGGGTTTTCAGTTGTATAACACATTTAGGATAAATGGTAAAGAAATGCTGTCTCTGTTACATTACTTACTCTGGTCGCTATAAAATTTTTAAAGATTTTTTTAATGCCATTATGAATTTAAAGAAGGAAGATATCAGCCAAACTGATATCAAGGTATCAAGGTAGACACTGAAGACTGTGATAAAGAAAGAAAACCCTTCCTTAAAGTAACCTGGGCTTTCCACATCATTAGAATTGCCGGTGTGGTGGTGTTTCTCACCCCTGAGCTGTGGAATGGCAACAGTCCTTTAGGTCCTTTTAAAATCCACAGAAACTTACCTTAATTGTCATTTTATGATCTGATCAGTGCTAAATTTGCATGTCAGGAATGCCACAATTTGAAATAAGGTGCTTGGGAATGTACTGCGCTGAATTTGTCAGGGAAATAACAGGGTGTGAGTGTGGTGCAGCACACAGAGCACACACCTGGTCTAAGAAAAGAGAGGAATTTTTTATTTCATACTAGAAAAAGACACCAGTACTGCCTCCCTGCCTCTTCTCAAGGTGTCAGTGCAATGCTGATGCAAATGCTGTGGCTGTGTAGTCAGAAATGGGATTTCTGTGGGCTCTCTCAGATTCCAGTGTACCCAAGAAGACTGAATTCCAGTCAGCCCCTGGAAGAGCAATGTCTGAAAGCCCATCAGCACTTTCTGTGCAGCACTGAATGCTAAGAGAAGAGACTTTAGGAAACTGCCCAGTTCCTTTTGTAACTCGTGTTCTCCTCAGGTTTGTTAAAACCCACAGGAGAAGGAGATGCATGTGTCAGCTTCTTTAACTTTATT
Organism: Mohoua ochrocephala; assembly: GCA_013398855.1. Classification (NCBI taxonomy): domain Eukaryota; kingdom Metazoa; phylum Chordata; class Aves; order Passeriformes; family Acanthizidae; genus Mohoua; species Mohoua ochrocephala. The sequence continues at coordinate 1,120 of VZTA01014330.1, read as the reverse complement.
CACTGGAGAAGGGAAATCCTAACACATCACTGTGGCAAGTGGCCAGAGATTTAATAAAACATTTGGGTTTATTTTTAATCTTCTCTATAAGGAGGATGCAATCATAAAATAGTGCTATCCATGGACCTTTTCCTTTTTCAGTGTTGTAATCTGTTGTCACCAGAGAAGGACATCCATGGCTCTTTTCCAGGAATTTGATATAACCCAGCCTTTGGTTGGAATGTAAGTCACCAGCACAAGGGAAAACAGAATGCAGTAAGTGATGGGTTTTTAGCAATTCTAACATAGGGTTGAGTCCAAACTGCTTGTTTTAGATAAGTATTTTACTCATAGCTTTAAGATTTAAAAGATTTAAGTAGTCATAGGGAAATTTCAAATG
>VZTA01014326.1:0-77492 GCA_013398855.1 Mohoua ochrocephala | reverse complement strand
GGGAAATGAGCATAATTGATAGCTGTGCTTCGCTCCCTTTGAAGCTCTCGAGTACAGAACCAAGTGGAAAAAAAAAGAACAACAACAAAAAAAGTGGTTTGTACATTTATGGGGGAAAGGAGACTGCAGAAGGACAAAGGAAGAAGGAAAGCTGGAAGATGAAGGAAAAAATGGAAGAAAATCATGAGGGAACTGCAGCTGAAGACAAAATGCAATTCAGTATCAGATTGCAAGAACAGAGGGACAGAAGTATGAGTGAGTTCCAAAAGTCACTTCCTCTAGAGATCTTGTGTCACAGATGCTGCTGCTGCTGAAGAATAGGATGTAGACATCCATCAAAGGCCTGCTGTTGTCCTGGTGGGAAAATAAATAGTTCAACATATTGCTCATCTAAACCAAAGTTACCCTGTAAAGGCTTAGAAGGTTGGGAATCTTGGGACCCATGAAGGATTCTCTCCATTCTCTCACTCACTCAGTTCTCTGCCTCTCTTTTTACTTCTCTCTCTCGCTCTCTCTCTTTATATCTATAAATGTGGAATATATACAGAATTATAAATAATATATATATGCACCACATATAGTATATGAATAGGTTTAGGTAGGTTTAAGAGATATATATATTTACACACATATGTACCTATTATATGTTTGTATAAAATGTATGTGCAAAATTCTTAAGCCTGAATGAAGTCAAGATAAATCTTATTTAAGAGCTGGCTGAATTCCAAAGTGACTTTGCATGCAACAGCTTCATGCATGTGTGCACACATGAACACATTGTACATTCACAGTTTTAATGATCAAATGCAAAGCATAGGTCAAAGTGATAATTATTGATGATGTCTTTCAGAACATTTCCAAAAGGTAAAAAAATCAAGTAACCCTGAAAGGTTTGGAATTCCAGTTGGATCCATAACCAGTGTAATTAACCAGTATAGCTATTCAACAGCATTTTTAAAATGGGCTTGGGTGTGAGTTTTCTCCTCTTTTCTCTTTCTAGAGGGAAACAGAAGGATTAGACAGGCTTTGGACAGAACTGCTAGAAAATACAACAGATATGAGTTTTGTTCTTCCCTCTTCATCTCAGAAAATCTGCAGCTAAGACACAACTGAGAATTATAAGGAAAATAGTCTTTGTATGTTATTCTGCTGGGCATGGCATGAAAAAACAGGAATCAAAGCCCAGTTCTCACTTTAACACTATCATTGTTGGATTCTCTTGGAACAAATTAAGACTACTAGATTTAAGGCCAAGGTTTTATGCATGCCCTGACTGACACTCTAAGAACCGATTTAAACTGGATGCAGCTCATAAAGGAAATTCTTTCTTATAGTGTTTAGTTGTGCAATTGAAGTGATGAATTTTCTTAACTTAATTTCTGGATTTGTATAGCTGCTAAAACAGTAGACATTCACCTCATTCTTCTCTTCTCTTTTATGATGCCATAAAATTTTTATGAGTTATTAATAAGAATCTAGACTTTTGAACTTCAATACTTGGCTGAGGACAAATTTATCGAAGCAGAACTACGATAGAGCCAATTGGAGTCTGTTGAGGTGTAAGAATATATATTCTGTGTCATTAAATAAAAGCAATAAAAGGTACTGACGTTTGTGCCTCTGTTCTTAAAAATTTGTTAATAAATTGTCTGTGCTGGCCTGACAAAACCCAGTCACTGGCAGAGCTGATACCATTGCTCCCATCTAGTTCAAAGAAGGTTCTGTAACGTAACACTGAAGGAGGCAGAGGAGAGACTGCTTCACTCTTAATAATATTCTTTCATTTTTTTCCACAAAACCTGTGAGAGGTACTCAGCCTAGACACACAATTTTCTGCAGACCCATAAACTAAGTTCTGCTTTGTGACAACACTGCTGACAAGAACCTCATGAAGTTTAACAGGGGGGAGTGTAAAGTCCTGCCCCTGGGGAGGAGCAACCCCATGCAGCAAATATGTGCTGGGGGCTGCCTGGCTGCAAAACAACTTTGTGGACTATGACCTGCATTCTGGTGGCCAGAAAGCTCAATGTGAGCTGTAAAAACATCATGGCAGCTGAGCAGGCCAACAGCATTCCAGGATGCATGAGAAGGAGCAGGTCAAGGGACACGATCCTTTCCCCCTAACTTGTTGCTGGTGAGGCACAGCTGGAATGCTGAGTCTGTTGTTGGGTTCCACAGCGCAAGAGACACAGGCATGTTGGAGCAAGTCCAGTTATGGTTATTAGGAGATATACAAGGAAAGACTGAGAGATCTAGGACTGTTTAACCTGTAGGAGGCTCATGGTAGTCTTAGCAATGCTTATAAATATCCTTGCAGAGGAATGTACACAGTCTTGGGTAACCTGATCTGGCCCATCCTGCTTTGAGAGATAGGTTTGGACTAGGCGATCTCCGAAGGTCCTTTCCCATAAGAACTGTTCTGTGACCCTGTGATACTCTGAAGTAGATGATCATCCGTCCAGGAAGCCCTGCTGGAAGCCCCCCTTGCATCCCTCTTGTGGTATGACTGTGGCATGCTGACGATATACGAAATATTACAGAATAATCTGACGTGGAAGGGACCCACAAGGAACACTAATTCCACTTCTTAAGGGAATGGACAGCATAGGAATTGAACCCACAGCCGTGGCAGTATTAGCACTGTGCTACCAACCGACTGAGCTACTCTCAGGGTTACCCTTCCCTTCTTTCTTTTTCCCTCCCAGCTGTGGACAGGGCACAGGGAGCAGTGTGTTTACCCGTGGTTTCCAGAGGCTAATGAAAAGCTTATCATCACAGCAAGAGGGTCACAGCCTCTTATTTACGCTTCAACAGTGTCAGAGGCCAGCTGGCTGGAGGGGTAAACTGGCCATGCTCAGAATAAAAGTACTCCCATAAAGTTAGGAGTAACCTTCCCGCCACACAGGGAGCCACATCAGTCCCAAAACACTGTAACCTTCATAATTTTCTGTATTGCTAGGAAAATAGATGCATAGACACAGTGGTATAGAGGTACAGACATATTCCTTTACAAATATGCAAAAGTGAATAATATGCTGTACAGTAATTTATATGACTGGAATTTTAAACCCTTTCCATCTTTGAACAAGGCAGAGCAATTTTAACAGACTGTCATGACACTTTGAGGTGAGGTGCCTTCTAACAATCCACTAGTACAGTTTTGTGAGGAAACTACCCAAGGATTTGGAACTGGGATACTAGAAGTGACTTTTCTCTTGTCCTTATTAGGTAGCTGGAAGGAGATTACAGTATATGGTGTAAATTTAATGTCACCCTGGCAGGAGGTGGTGGGTTAGGAATGCTGTCAGTCACTGATTTACTGCTTAACAGTAGGGGAAGGCTTTAGAACAAACCCTGTAGGAGCATTATAAGCACTTTTTTTATTGTCAAGATGTCAAAACATAACACAGGGTAGCCACTAAGCTTAAAAGTGATTTATGAAAAAAAGACCACCTGGAGATTTTCTTATTTTTGTCATTTTAAAAGGACATGAAAAGATCATTTTTGTCATATCTCTTTCCTGGTCAGTAAACAAATCCACAGAGGGCCAATTTACTCATAAAATGTCCACTGATGTTATGAAATTGTTCTAGTTTCTAATGTTGCATGTCATTCATTGCTGTTACTTAAAATGATTTGTGGTACATTTTCCTGATTTACTGTCAGTCCCCTCTCACCAATTTTTTAAATTTCCACATTCAAAAAGCTGAATTTTCTCCAAGCTACAGGAAATACTCAGAATCTGCTAAATATTTTAATGTTGAGAGATGGAGACTTGTAAAGGAGAGCATTGTTAAAGACTCTGACATTTTATACTGATTTTCCATCAGTGGTTATGGTTCCAGAAAACTGCAATTTAAGAAATTTTAAAACCCTAACACTAATCATATGAAATAATAGCACTTTCTATATAGAACCAACAATAAAAATAACCTTTGTCAAGACTAAAAAGCTAGTAGTAGAAGTTATAAATTGACAGTTTCGGTGTGACTGGATTAATAGAAAAAAATTCCTCAAGACCCCAAAAAAACCTGTGTTTGATGTCAAGGTCAGGGCTCAAACATAGAAGCAACATAAAACAAAGCAAGGTATTATTTTTGGCAATAATAGTACCTTGTCCAGAGTTGCACTTAAAGCTGCTATAAGTACAGTAGGGACTGTTTACCTGTTTTCCTTCCTATGGTTGGTTTGGATTTTTTAGGTATTATTAGCCGAAAAGTGCGGCTCAGTTTTGAAGCTACATCGTGTAGCAGTTCTTTCAGATGGAAGTGGCTCAGATTAACTGAGAAAACATTTTGCAAATCTGTACCATGGACAACTACTTCCAGACTCTAAAATATATGGGCTGAAACAAACACCATTTAAATTTATGATTTCCATGGAAAAAATGTCCTTGGGTTGCATGTGGTATAAAACCAGACCTGGCTCAAGCTTCCCAGAAATACATACCAAACAGAGTTTTCCAAAGCTAGGGAGAGGAAGGAAGGAGAGAGAGGCTGCTCAGAGTGTGTTCACACTTGGTGAAACAAAGCACCAGGATGGGGGTCAGCTCGCAGAGTCCTGGTTTGGAAGGACTCTGCAGAACAAGGCTTGTTTTCATTCTGCACCTCAGAGGTTGGAAGAAATTGGGATCCAGTGCTGCTTCTCAAATGAGGCAGCATTCTTCCTACTCCCCAAGTGGTATTGATGCTACCTTGGCAGTCACCAAGGCTGAGTTTTCCAGGGCTAAAGCACAAAGAAAGTAGCACGCATGACAGTCAGCTATAGTCCTCAGGATAGGGGAAAAAGGCAAGTTTCTGTTAATTGAGGAAATATACTTACCTTTGCTTTAGGACTTGAGCAGAATGATTGCCATCTTGGCTTCTGTACTTCTGGAAGAAATGCTTTTTTTCTTCTGATACTAGATGGAGGGACTACACCATTCATCATCAATGCACGTGAGAAAAACCTCATCTAAAGACCAGAAATGAGTGGATAGTTTGTTCCCAGGGTAGTTTCTTAGAAATGCAGATGCAGAAAACTTGGATATTACAGGAGTGTGGACAGATTTTTGTATCTATGCCTGATTTGACATCTAGATACAGAATCTTTCAATTTTTTCTGTTCAAAGGCCACGATCTGCATTAGGAAATCAGTGCTGCTCTGTGGGGAAGTCATGGGGAGCATGTGCAGGGAAGGACTGTGACAGCTGCTGCCTGCCCTGCTCGACTCAGGGAGATGCTGCTATGGGAAAACAGCCAGGCAAGAAGGGGTGAGTGGGACTGCTCTTATTGTCTCTGCCAAAGAACTTTGTAAGGGCCTGTTATATTCCAGTCTTAGGTATTACTTTTAATCTCAACCTGAAGTTAAAAGGCACAGGAGTTAAAAACTTTCCCTGGACTTCTATTACTTTTTGTCACTTTGTCTTTTATAAGAAGACTTTCTAATTTTTTCCTTCCTTATTATAACAAATATGCAGGATTTAAAATATTTATGGAAGCAAAAATCTATTTTTCCTAGTGCAAGAAACAATAAGCATAAACCAGTCTGTCCAAACTCTCTGCAGCTCTGTTGTTGCTATTGCAGGCTGAGAAAACACTGGGCAGAGAATTATATCCTTTGTACCAAGGGCATCATATTTTGGTGATCTTTTGGGACTCATTCTCAGGAACAGAGTTTGAGACAGAATGGGGAAATGTTCTGTCCACCTAATTTGCTTTTCCAATTGAAACTCTAAATTTTCTGAGTATCTTGTCTCAGTTTCTCAGTTTAGTATAAGCCCTTTCTAGTTTACTCTTTCTTTTCAGGAAGAGCAACTCCCTCCCTCCCCCATGTTTCCAGTCAAGTGTGATGATACAGCCAGTACAGGAGCAGAGAAATGTTTTTAGGTGAAAAGATACCAATAGGCAAATTTTTGCCGGTGCTATAACAGTCCTGATTTAATTCACATTCTACTGAAGTTGTTAGTTTGTCTACATTATTCAAACTCCTAATGAAGTTTTTGACACCCAGTTATGTATTAAAGCAAAGCCTGGAAGAGAAGTAATCATGTGGCTCTAGAAGTGTTGTGAGAAAGAGGTTGCCTACTGATTATGGATATATGTCTGAAGTGGCATAGAATGTATTTTTCCTTGTCATTTGTACTCCCAGTGACAGCAATATTTCATTTCCATTGCTACACAGGACCATGGCTGGTGAGTATAAGAGTATTTCTCTCTGAAAGGCAATGCACCACAGTCACCAAACAAAGTTATCACAATGCAAGCACACATCAAGGTGTTCAGAATTGTCTTCTGAAGGTTGAGTGCCTCTCCTATGGAGACAGCGTGAGGGAGTTGGGGTTGTTCAGGCTGGAGAAGAAAAAGCCCTTGGGAGACCTTAGAGCAGCTACTCAAAGGTACAAGAAAGCTGGAGATGGACTCTGGAAAACAGCATGTAGTGATAGAACAAGGGGAAATGGCTTTAAACTGAGGGACTTTTTTATGTGATATTAGGAAGATATTCTTCACTGAGTGGGGTAAGACATTGGAACAGGTTGCCTAGAGAGGTTTTGGATGCCCCATCCCTGGGTGTGTTCAAGGCCAGATTGGACGGGGCCTTTGAGCAATCTGGTCTAGTGGAAAGTGTCCCTGCCCATGGTGGGGGGGGTTGGAACTCGGTGATCTTTAAGGTCCATTCCAATTCAAACCCTCCTGTGATTCTATGAATTCTTAAATCTCCTGAAAAAGAAGGCCTATTTATATACTTTACACATTATGGAAACAAACTTGTGTAGTTAGAATTTTGTGGCATGTTTGATTACTTAGCATTCACCTATTGCATGACTCTACACACAAAAATTTCATCTAGCTATCTGATGTTCCCTGGTGAACTTGTATAAAGATATTTTTTTCATTACAGAATGAAGATTTGATCTATAGAACTTTTGATATCTAGTCTTTTCTTACCATTCAGCTACTGATTCACTGTGATCAAATTATCCCCTTATTACTTTTAACTTAGGTTTTTTGTGAGCAAAAGGAGTGGAACTCTTTGAGTGTACCAGAGTAGACCATTTTACAGTCCTCAAATAATATTTGTTGATTTTATACATACCATGTGTGGGTATTTTAGTAAGAATTCTTTGTAGAACTAATGTAAATGTCTTGCAGAAGAATATATGCAATTATTCCAGAAACCATGACCATTTTTTTTTGCTTAGCAATACCAGTCATTATATACTGTCTGACTAAACTGAACACATGAAAATATACATTTGACTCCTACACCATGATGACATTTTTATCCTTCTAGTGAAGGATATTTTTTCATTACTTTTATTTTCAGTCTCATTTCAACCCAAGAAGTAAGAAAGTATTTTTTAGAAACCGTAACTAAGAAAGTATGAGGAGATTATGTGCAAAGAATTTGCTGCACATCATTTCTCTAAATATACTGTCTTAATGTTTTGCAAGCTATTTGTAAAACATTGATGACATATTACTTATTTTTCTGTGCATAAATATATCCTCTTCTTTGTCATATAATTCTCTTTGTTATATATTTCTGTTGTAAGAGCAATTTACTGGCTTTTAAGATAACTATAAAACATCATAACAAGTATTAAATTAAAATAAAAAAAACATTAAAGACTTCAGCTGTCTCATATTTGTCTGAAAAAAAAGTCAGAAAGTCAACATCATAACTGAAAACTAATCTGTCCAACAGCCCGCATTTATCATTAAGTTTATTATTTAAACGGATTGTCATATTTATGAACACTGCTTTCAAATTTTTAATAAGGGACATGATTTTGAAGAAGTAGGGGAAAAGCAGAGCAAAACATGGGGTATAAAATATGTGAAGTAGTAAAAAGAGGAAATAGCTCTCTGTCACAATTGTTACAGAGGTTCCAAAATGGTACTGGAGGTTGCACATGTCCTGTCCAGGCTTAGTGTATCCTTAGGACTTATTTTGTCAGGCAGTTATGTGGAAGCTGCAGCAGTTCTGTTATATATATACTTCCTATACCAGAAAATGTTTTATTCCATTGGATCAGATAGCATTTCTTTAGAGTTCTTTCAATTTTGAATTAGATCCAATACATATAAAAGAGGAATCAATCAATATGGTTGGAACTCTAAGTAAAAAGAGGATGGAGTAAGACACACAGAGAACTTAAGGGATTAGAAAACTCAAATACAAAACTACTCATCTCACCATGCCTCTTCCCGTCAGTTCTTTCAAATCAAGGTGTCCTGTGATTGTCCTGTCTCCTCTGTCTACTGGCAGCTGAACAGCAGAGCTTCAATAACTTGATCATTAGAGCTTTTTTTGGCACTAAGGTTTTTCCTCACCATTTTCTGGTCTTTAAAATGCAATGAATGTTCATGTTAAATTATGCAATAAGCACATGCCTGCATTAAACAGGCATAATACACATTTGCTCATGGAATTTGTCAAACCTGTTTCAAGTGATTGGGAAAAGATTGTGTGATTTTTGTACTGTAGCTCTATAGCCAACTGACTGGTAACCCAGACAAAACCTTTATTTTTTTTTGTCTGAGCCAAAATCTTTTATACAGGAGAGGCAAGAATAAAGCATCAGCAATAGTTCAAATGCTGTTCCTGTAGCTTGCAGTGTGCTTAATTCTTCACATCTGCTGTTGATTCTAGCTGAGAATTTTCATGTTAAAGCAGAAGAGCAAAGAGAAGAGACACAGGGCAGCTCTAGGGAAGGCAGAAAAGGCTTTGGTTCAAGAAAGGGTAGAAGGACTGATGGTGAGAACAAGACTGAAGATTTCATTTGACTTAATGCAACAAAAAGCTTGTGATTGTTAGGTATGATATGAGGTAATTCCTTCCTCTTCCTTCTCTCAGCTACAGAAAATCAGCCTAGCCTGGTCAGGCCACTGTGTATGAGCTTAAAGGAAAATATTTCTTATTCCAAATACGTTTATCATTATTCCTCATTAATACTATGGGATCCACTAAGCTTCAGGATCATCTTGTAGATAGTTAGACAATGGAAAGAAAAAAAACTGTCTTGCAGAGACAGTTCAATATAAAGCTCATTGCAGCCACTCACAGTCTACGCCTGTCTTTACCAGAGTTATCTATTCCTTTAAATAAAGGCATTATTGTAGAACAGTGTCCTAGGCAGTCCAGATGCAGGTTTTTTTGGACAATTAAATAATTCCAGGTGCATTGCATCTTTAGATGACAGTGGTTTGAAATCACAGGTTAGCAAATACCAGGAAGTCTTTATTTATCTATGGCAAAGCAGGACACTGAGGAAAATGGTTCTTCCTGAAATACACAGTAAATCTTTTGCACAGTTAAGCTTGAAGCTATTCCTGGACTAGTGCTTTATGCAAGATTAAGTGGGAGAAAATAATGCAGGGGCAGCTTCTCTATTTTACCTGGTCTGAAAATGTGACTTACAAGTTTTTTGCTGTATTGCAGTTACTTCCCCAAATTTGGATACCTAGGAAGGGTCAAGGCTATTGCAGCATATTCTGATAAGGAAAGGGAAAGGGAAAGGGAAAGGGAAAGGGAAAGGGAAAGGGAAAGGGAAAGGGAAAGGGAAAGGAAGGAAAGGTCCTGTGTTCTGGATTTCTGATAACAGACAAATGCCAAGAGAGAGGGACAGCTTTGTCCTTTGGGGGCATGAGGAGTACAAGGAAATTGTAAATTAAGAAAGTGTTGTGTGGTGACTGGTAATCTCAGTTAACAACTTTTGTAACTATTCTCAGTGTTGTAATCCTTGAGGCAATTACTGTATTATATATTTCAATGTGGAGTGCTGAATTTTAGGGAAAACAGCTCACAACATTTTGCCTTTCCAACATATTTTCTTGAAGATGTTGAGCTGGGAAAGAAAGATCATTTTAAATCATGTTGTTCTAGGCTAATTAAATCTTCTAAAGCCAGACAGGAAGGAAACAAAACCTCAGAGACTGTTAGTGCTTTGGGGCCTACTTAACAGCACGTTTCATAATGAAATGCCAAACCAGTATATTTTTTTTTAATCTGCCTTTCTTTGTGGGCCTTTTTTTCCCCTCTCTTGAATTGTCTTTATCATGCCTATAAATGAGTTGTTTATAGTGAAAACTAACAAAGACGAATGGACAGTTTGAGTGTGGAGCTCAACTAAAAGTGCTGAATGACTTGGGAGGCAAATCTTATTTATAGATATACTTTATCCAAGTGCTTCGTATTCAGAATAAAGTAGCACTTTAAATATTTGAGATGGAGTTTGAGAGGTATGTAGGAAATATGAACACCCACTTGTACAAAAAGGGATTGCTGGTGATTATACTCTTAGCATGCAAATCTCCTATGCAGATCTGAAAATCCTGTTTTGACAGTCTGCAATATTGTAATAATCTTTTGATATTTTTAAAACTGTAACCAAACATTTTGTTTTTGGAAAAAAGTTAAAACAATATGATGGCAATTACATGCATCAGTCTAATGGTTCTTTGAGCACCTGGAGGTCCCCCCTTGGCATTATCTTTCAGTTTTCACTTAGTTTCTAATGAAGATTATCTGGTTATAGAAAGATAGGGCAAATTAAATGTCAGTGAGGGATAATGACAGTCATGAAAGGGGAATCAAATTAAATGTTTCAGAAATTGTTAGTGATCTGTGATCTCCTACATCAGCAATGCTCTTCCAGAATAATGCTCTTGATACAACTGTCTAGAAAGCTTTTGTGTTACTGTAAGCTGGTGTGATCCAGATATTTTCCAAACTTGTTCTTCCTTTTTATCATAGTAATTTAAAATATTTTCTCCCACTTAAGCTTTCTTTCACCTCCTTCTTGATTTTGGTGGTGCCTGTGACCATGCGTTCTGTGCCTCTGTTTCTGCTGATGGCCATGCTCTTCAGGCCGCTGCAGGCTCTGTCACCGCTCCTGCCCAGCCCTGCCCCCGCTCCCCCACCCCAGAGATTCATGATGAGGGGGTGTGGCTCCCTCTCGGCAGACTCCCAGCTTCAGTGAAAGGCAGAAGTTACTGGGTTTCGCCGAGCTCAGGATTCAGAGAAACGACTCATTACTGCAAGAGGCAGCTCCTGCCAGTTGCCTCTGAGCTCGGGGGAGGGGGAGCCGCGCCATTCACTCTCTCAGGGAGAGCTGTTGCTTCCCTCCATATCAATTTCTGGCAGCATTGGCTGATTTCAGATCTCAGTGGGAGCTTTAAGGCAGGAGTGACTGCCTTTCAGTGTGCTGAGGTACTTCTCTGACTGGTCTCCCTCTGATAAAGTCTTGTAGGTGGATTTTTCCTGCCTTGCCTCTATTTACAGTACGCACGTAAAGATACAGTTAACTGTAGAGGGAAAAAACTTGTGGCCATAGGTAGCCCGCTTGTACCTACTACTGAGAACTGAGCAGTGGTCCAAGATATGGCATGTAAGCAGTAACCTGCAAGATAAGGTAAGAATTATACATGAAACCTGATAATTTCGGGAAAAAAACCTGCAATACCCCTGCTACCACCCCTACTGTCACATAAAAGGTGTATCAGGGATAATAAGAATCATCAGTTAAACACAATGACTGTTAGGTGATTGCCAAGATTAAGCCAAGGCAAATGTTGGATTTCGTCAGCCACGTCTCAAATGAATTTTGTTTTATAGATAAGATATATTTAGAATTTTTAAAAAGTGTCCTATGGAGGACTGAAGATTAAATTCCCCTTATGAAAAAAGAAGTTCATGTTTACAAAAAAATACCTGTGGCTGATGAGCAAACACCAGCATGTGTTGATTCAGCCTCAAACCCCATAAAAGAGACTTCCTCCAGAAAGCAGGAACTGTAGCTTGTCCAAGTCCATCCTCTGCACATCCTCTGTGACTGCGGCTCTGCTGTGAGCCATTGCCCACAGACATTTGTATCCACCGTGAGTCTTGAAAAAATAAGTAAATGAGTAAGAAATATGAAAAAACATAGTTATCGGGGTAAATTCAAAATAGTCAGAATATTTTCAGTGCAGTAAATAGAATTTCTCATTGGTCTTATAAAAGCACAAGATGCCTCAAATGCCAGGACATTAAGACCAGTTTTGGCAAATGCAAATGGAAATAAGCTGTACAGCACCCTGTAGGTAAGAACACACCTGCAAAGACTCCTTACTCTAGCTTTTAGATTTATAAAATTCTCTAGGTATTTAAAACTCAAGAGAAGAAGCTTAAATGTGACAGTATTCAGTTAGTAGAAGGTGGCTGGATAAACCTTCCTGTTTATTCTCAAATGAGAATTCTTTACCTGTTGTTTCAGAGTGAAGTGTGACAGAGAACAATTGTGACTATACTCTAAAGCAGCATTGGAAAAGATACGTGTCCCAAAACACCCTGCTACACAGTGAGGAATACTATTTCTTCTCAGGATTTGAAATATCAAATATATTATGTCGGTGTATGTCTCAGTTATGCTATTAAGGGCATTGCATAAAATAGAAAATGCTACAGTAGCATTTAAATGGCTGAATTTCTTTTTCTCATTCCTTTTAATTTTCACAAGTAGTTTTCATCACCGATCATTTTCTAGTGCAGTAACTAGCAATTTTTATTCTCTCATCCCTACATCTCAAGAGGATAACAGCAAGGCTGATACCAGCATTTCTCTAAGCTTTGTAATACTCAGATTCTCTAACTTCTGATATTGAGATTTCCACTAACAACTGTTTCTGACCAATGATTGGATTTTCCCTCGGGGCAGCTTAGAGTGAAACAACACTGAATGATCAATGTTTGTACATATTTCAATAAATAAAAAAAAATATAAAAATAAAAATAATAAAAAATATATATGGAGGGTTTATTTTACAACAATTTGGTTGCAATGGAAAGGAGATGTACCCATTTTTGTTTTTATCTGTAGAAATATAGCAATATGAAAGCATAAAAATAACAGTTCAGAAAATTTATAAGGAAAAGAAAGAAAGAGAAAGAAAAGTTAAGAGTAGTGGGATAGCAGAGAGGAAAGGTATCATCACTCATGGAATAAACAGTGAGACTTGATTGTTGCAATTTTGATGTACATTCATTGAAATGATGGTCACAGTCTTGATCTCTTGGGGGAAGCCCAAACCACAAACTTCAACAGGTTAATATAGCTTAGGTTTGCATAGAAATACCCAGGCACCTCCCCTGTTGGGGGAGTTTTACACTGTCAGCTGCAGCACTGTGTGTCATGCCCGGTCCTCTTGTGGAAAGCCCCAGAAACGAGTCTAGGGGTGCTTCAGGGGTCTTTAATGGTTCATTACAGCTCCTTCTCATGTCAAAGAAGCTAAGCCAGTTATGCCCCATCAGAAGGGATGAAAACCTTCAGGCCTATGTGTGAATGTCCTGGTACTTCCCCCAGGGGCATTTTCACACCTGAGCCAGTTGTGTAAGGGAGAACATTGTCATGATTAAAAGCATTATCCCGCCTCACAGGATCTGCTTCTTATCGGCCTCTTCCAGATGTGGCCCAAACCCCAGCTTGTAGCCCCGGTGGTGGGTGCTCACCCCCTCTGCCCCAGGGCTGTGACCCTGCACATCTACAGCAAAGCACTGCTGTTTTCGCAAATGTACAACTGTTTGAGTCATTAACCATTAATATTTGTCTCTCAAAGGAGGGCACACAGTCAGGACAGCTGACATCAACTGACCAAAAGGATATTCTATAATATGTGGCATCATGCTCAGCATAATAAGGTGAGGGAAGAAGGAATGAATGGGAAGTTTGGAGTGATGGCATTTGTCTTCCTGAGTAACCATTTGGTGTGAAGGATCCCTGCTTTTCTGGGGATGGCGAAACACCTGCCTGCTCTTGAGAAGCAGTGAATTAATCCCTTTTTTTGATTTGCTTGTGTGTGTAGGTTTTGCTTTACCCGTTAAACCATCTTTGTCTCAACACACAAGTTTTCTCACTTATACTCTTTCCAGTTTCCTGCCTCATCTCACTGTTGGGCAGTCGGTGAGTGGCTGCGTGATGCTCAGTTGCTGGCTGAATTTAAACCATGACAACCACCTTCAGGTGTTCTTGATGCTTTGCTGATGCTATGGCACCATCTCCACTTGTGCATCTGGGCTATGAACAAAGTCAGGGAAACAATCCATGTTCAGAAAATTTGTTGGTATACTTTACAGTAATTTTCAAACTAGAGTGATGCCCTGATCCAGATCGTAAGGTCACCACACAAACAGTTATTCTGTCATGTATGTCAGTGATCACAGGCTACAGCAAAATACATGGAGAAGATGAGTGCAAGGAAAAGTCTCAATGTCATATTGTTGGTGAACACTTGTTCTCATGCAGCCATAGAATCATAGTTTGTGTTGGAAGGGACCTTAAAGAGCATCTAGTCTAATTTCCTTGCAATGAGCAGGGACATATTCCATCAGATCAGGTTGCTCAGTGCCAGGTCCAACCCGGCCTTCAAAGTTTTCAGGGGTGGGGTATCCACCACCTGTCTGTGTAACCTGCTCCTGTGTTTCACCATTCTCATTGTAAAAATTCTTCCCTCTATTTAATCTGCTCTCCCAAACACATTACCTCTCATCCTATTGCAACAGACCTTGCTTAAGAGTCTGCCCCCAACTTTCTTACAGGGTCTCTTTAAGTATTGGAAGGCCACTATGAATTGTCCCCAGGGCCTCCTCTTCCTCAGCTTGAACAACCCCAACTCTCCCAGCCTTTTCTCAGAGGAAAGGTGGTCCAGCCTTCTGACAGTATTCATGGCCCTTATCTGCACTGAATCCAACAAGTCCGTGTTGTTCCTGACCAGCTAAGCGGAGACAATTTGACCTGTATAAATACTTTTTGTTATAGAGACTGAAGTGCAGTGCCCAACCTCTTGTTCTCCTGAGGCCATTAAGGGCCCTCACGGTAACTTAAGTAGAAATCAGAAATGGCAATGCTTTAGATTGCTCTTAATCATTTAGCTGTGGGAAGAAGGAAGTTTTCTTCCACATACTAATTTCCTTTCCCAATAGTATATAGCTAGCTGTAGCATTTATTTTGCTACTGATCACTAATGATTATTTTCAAAGTTAAAAATTTATATGTCTAATCCTTGCCAGTTAAGCCTGTGTTGAATCTGAAACTTCTTCATTTCTGTCAGTGTGTTTGTTATTTGCACTCATTTACTGAAAGCAGAGCACTGAAAGCTTGGGAGAACCCACCTGACAAACCTAATTTGCTAAGCTTCTATCTCTAAAGATAGCTTAATTGGGAAGAATACTTCATTTGAAAGAAGGGAAAATTAGAGTAATAACAATAATTTTAAAGGATTTTTAAAAAAGGCTTTGAAAATATTGCTTTGGCAATCGGAAAATAATTCAGTTGATTCAAGAAAGAAAAAGAAATTTCTCTGAGAAAATAAAAATTAAAATATCATTAAGCTCATCAAATTCCTTTTTCTTATCTCTGCTTGGTTTGGATGTTAATTAATAAAATTAATAAGCATAATTCTGAATCAAACCTTTGCAATATGTAATTGTGTGGTCTAGATAATGAAATAAACTTCATTTGTGTCAATTATCATTAAAGCTGCTACTTCTGGCTGTTTACTGTGTGTTTGTACATACTGTATGTAAAACAACATACAATTATGAATTGTTACTTGTTACTGAAATTTGGTTTCTCCATTACAAAGTACAGGATAGGAGATCTTTGGGCCTTCCCTGGCCCCTTTGTAGTGTATAAATGGACCAGGCTACTACAGACATCATGTTTTCTGTTTGGGGAAGAGTTAGCTTAATGAAAGCATGGTGGTGACCATCTTAGGGCTGCTTTCAATGGACCTTTTAGTGAAGGGAGAGACAAGAACTCATTAAAACAACAAGATAAGAGATGTAAAGGTGTATGTATATCTAAATCAGCCAGGCTTTCGGGGGGGACTAAACTGGTTGCCTATCAATCTCCTGGAGCAGACTGTAAAACAGAGGTACTGAAATAGTGTCCTCGACTTTCCCACAAGGAAATGCAGATGTTCACGTGCTCTTTCAGGATCTTTGATCTGAACAGTTTAAAGAATTGTACCTTTTTTGTCTTCAGAAGCAACTCTCTTTTAGGTTGCAATAATCTCCCCCTCCCCTGTGTTTTGTTTTGTTTTAAGGTGGAAAAGGCAGTCCTGTCTATCTAGTGGGATTGAACATACTCATGTTTATGGATAGAAGGATTATATGATTACCATTGAAAAGTATACATATGTTGTATTTTTATCTACCTTTGATTATGTGTGCTGGAATTTTCAAGAATACATTGCTTACATAGATGAATATGTAATGTAAACATACATAAAAATATGTATTACATGTATATTTAATCTTCAAAACATACATCATAGTTTACACTGACAGAAAAGGATTGTATGTGGACATTTTTCAGAAAATGAGATCTATATATCCTTTCTAGAGCTCTTATGTAGAGAGGAAACAGCTTTACACCAGATTTCTAAACTGAAATCCAACTGAAAATATACTGAAAATATAGAGTGACCATCAAAATAAAGCCACTGTAAACATTTGGCACATGTATGTACATATTCATCCTTTCACATTCATATTTGTGAGTGAATAAATAAATCTGTCTATATATCTATGCACCTATATATTAATATACCTCTATATCCAAAACATTCTAGATTAGTGTAAAGGTGATATGCCAACTGCTATTTTAAAAGAAATTTTTGTTATAATTATATATACATGTATTTATATATATATGTCTGTTTATTTCATGTATAAACATATATAAACATGCATACATATTAAATCTTTTTTAGCTGTCTATGTATAACTCTTTGGAAATATATTACTCAAAAAAGAAATCAAACTTAGATTTTATTTTTTTCTGTTATTTTATTTTCTCCCTTCTTTCTAGCCCCTCCTTTTTTTTTGTCAAAAAGAGGAAAGGTTGTTGCATACTTTTTGGGTTTTTTTCCTTTAGAAAATGTAATAAACTAAGAAAGTTTTTGGTTTTGCTTGTCTTTTTTGTGTTGTTTATTTGCCTCTTTTTAAATATTTTTTTAGTATTCAATGGATACAGCATCCTTGTATGGCTGAAAAATACACTTTAGTGTGCTTTTGTAAAGCTCAGTTTTCTCTCTTCTTATGTTTCTTTTAATCTTTCTTCTTTTGTCAACATTTCTCCTGCTTAAACCTCAGATCATATTTATTGAAGTGATCCTAAAATAATTGTATTCAAAATGACATCAGAATGAACAGATTATTCCGAAAATTACTCTGCACTCTCAGCTGATCTGATTTCCACCACATTTCAAAAACTGTAAAAGTTTTTTTGCAGGTCAGATGATGCAACTGAGAGTTCACACTTTCAATCCAGTTTTACTCTATAAAAGACAATTAGATACTTTATAGTCAAACACATTATTCTGTATTTTTTTCATAAAATCATTGCCAATGTGTGAGGTCAAATCGTTCCAAACATCAACAGTTTGCCAAAGTAGACTGGGCTTCACTTTTGCTTAGGGTAGGTTTTCACAGCTTGTTGTTTTCTGAAGCTCTTCATCATATTTTATTCTCTGTACTCATTCACATGTTTCAGCGATACTTGATATGATATAAATTTGTTGTTGTTTGTTATCTTCTGTGGGAAGCTATTTAAGGTTGAAACATTTCTAGTTAATTTTTGCTACCCATTGAGTTTAGCAAAAAAGGTGAGGATGTGACAGTTTTTTACAAAATCTCCTTACCGAGCACACTATGTGCAGCATAAAACTTTCTTGCAAAGCTTTCAGTTAAGACATTTTGAGATCCATAGACATCAGAAAAAATTGTGTTCTTCATTTATGTCTTCTCTCTAAATAGTAGTTCTTACAGCTATATTTAATTGCCTGCTTATAAAGATTCGTTTTGTTTGTTTGTTTTAATTGTGCTTTCTTTTCAGTAACAGTACTGGAGATTCCATAGCAAACAACAATTTTTAACTTGTGTTCCTGTGCTGTAACAGCTTGGGGAAAAAGACTGAAGATTGTGCCACCTGAACTACACTCTTGTTTCTCAGGGGTCTTGTTATGAGATAACTTAAGTTTTACAGTAACTTTTGTACCATAGTATTGCATCATTACCAGCTCTTCTACAAGAGAAGAGGTTAAACTCACTGAAACATTTTGCCTCTTACACAGAAAACGCCAGCTGAGCTCAGTGTCTGCGAGGGCCAAAGGGAATTGTTATACAAGTTCAGGTAGGGCTGTGCCTATTTCTCACATTTCCACACCACACTTCAAAATCCCACTCCTAAGGTGAGTAAATCTAAGATGCTGCAAATGTGGATGTCCTTTTTTGAGAGGCGACAGTAAAATGATTTTGTTTATTAGTAATTTTTTTTTTTTGCAAATAAAATTTCCAAAAGGTGTTATTTCACACTGCTGGTATAACCAGCACAACTCAGATTTGGGGCAAAATTTTGTGTGTTTGTGTCACAAAGCATCTTCTCAGGACCTGGTATGTAAAGGTTTTGGGAATTTTTTTATCGAGATAGGAAGGTACAGATCTGCAAGGGATTTAGGACATAACTATTTTTTTGCATAATTTTTCTCACTCTACCTTCACAAGGAATTCATGAAGGAATAATTTACTCTATGTCAAAGTTACAGAAAATCTTTCCCTTTTTTTGGAATCACTAACCATGCAAAAAACTTTGTGGAAGTTCATTTTTCATATTTCTTGTATTCTCTGCTTGAAGACAGTGGATTGCTACCAATAGTGATCCAAAATATGTATTTTCCACATGAGAAAGAGAGCCAGCAAAGCCTGGCTTCAGAATAAACAAAAAAATCATAGAAGTAGCAATCTGTAGTATGAGGATCTGTGTCAGATAGAAGGGCTAGTAATCAAAATTAGTGGTCTACGATGGGAGAATAATTTACCTGACAGGCTGTCATCTGATGGTCTTCCTATATATTCCAATCTTCTGTGGGATTTGACGGGCCCATGTGGCCTTAGGGCTGATGTGACACCTGTCTTGTGGCTTCAGGATGGCTGGGAGACAGAGGAAAGATAATGGAAGAATCCATATTCAGATGCATCATGAACTGGTGTTATGGCTAAGTCTTATTAGGAAGCTGAGCTCTCCTTCTGACCATTCAGTGATAACTCCAAAGTACATTTGGTGGAAGGTGCATGCTTTTCTCCTCCTCTGTTTAAGCTGTGTTCAGCACCTGTTCTTCCTCAAGTCTCGCATTGCTTACCAGAGCTCTGTTGACACAGACTGCAGGCTTGGGGAAGGTTGGTTAAAGTAAAAAGGTTAATAAAAGCAAAAGTAAACTCTGTGCTCTTGGTGGGTACTCAGAGTGACACGGTCCTGAAGGATTTGGTCACAAACTGTTTTTTCCAGATCACCCCTTCTGATTCAGTGGAAAGAATGGGCAACCTTTCCTCACAGATGAGCTTATCAGGGGTTTGAGCTTATTTGGTTTTCTTTCCAGAGCTTAATATATACTTCCTGTACATTTTTCGACCACTGCTGAGGAAACAAAATTGCTAGCAATTATATTGCCATTTTCTGTGCCACTGATCATAGGTACTTGATGCTTTTAATATACATTAAATAACTCTTATCTAGCAGTCTCAAATTATATTTTGACTAGCTTCAAGATTAAAAAAAAATACAGTAACTATATTTTACAACAAACAAACAAACAATCTGAAAATCAGAGATAATTCAGACTTGATTTTTCAATGCACTTAGGTATATCGAATATTTGTATGTTAAAAAAAATCCCTCTAAATGGCTTAAGCATTAGTAGCTTTTATCACTTCTGAAAATCAGGCCTCACATTGTTAAACAATCTAGAAAATGAGGAAAGCAGGATGTATAAGTAACTGTGAAAGCTACCAGCTACCTGTCTTCTCTGGAAATGGATCGCCATAGAAAAATCAAAGATAGAGGAAAAAATCAGGCATAGAAATCAAATTAATTTTGTTTTCTCCTCATGACAATACCTGTTCTTTGCCTGAAATTCCCTATAATATTCTATAAAATGCTTTTTGCAGTAAGTAAAGAAAAACTCCTACAAAAAAATTAAGTTCAATTAAAAAATGGATTCACTAGATTTTCTAATTCACATGTCACAGGTCCCTAAAGTTCATCCATCTGTAATTAAATTGAATCCTAGAAGTTCTGTCTGACTACTGCATAACCCATCATTTTGAGCCATGAATTCCTGAAGGGCATTTTATATTGGGCTGTTTTGCTTATTCTGTATAAATACTGGCATCAGTATTTCTAATATTAAAACATTTATTAAAATGTCATTTATCATTCAACTGAACTTCTTTTTTTAAGGCACTTGGATATTTTCTCTAGTGCATTTGATTTAAAGATGTTTATTCCTATGAACCATTAGCATAAGTCTTGGTTACTAATGGGCTGGAAACTCTACTTCATCATCTTATGCTTTACAAGAATATCAGCCAGAATCTCTTTAAGTACATACTAGGAATATTTATTAGAATCTTCTTGTTTCTGCATAATTTTAAAATTTTCAAAAATTATTATTTAATTTTATAACTCAAGTCTTAAATTGATAAGTTGTGGGGGTTTTTATTCTTAATAGTCTTTAAAAATCTGTGGATTTACTGACCCCTATAACAATTATCAGGAGTTTTTGAGTTTTAACTTCATATATCCATTTCCGATATTTCACAATATTTTAATAATTAATAAAAATTATAAAATAGATATAAAATAATTAATAACAAAATAAATTGTCTAATAATCTTTTAAGTGGGAAAAATCTGTTTTCAATATGAATCATAATTGTTGTAACCAATGTAATGTCTTTATGGAACTTTGCTCTTTTTTTTCATTTTACTCCTGTGAATTTTGCCTTAACAGCAGAGGTATCAAAAGTTATGGACTTCTGAGGCCTTGCAAGTTGGGATTTAAGCCTTTAGAATATAACCATTTTTCAATTTATATTTTCAAGGATGATTTTTGCTTGTTTGAAATGGACATGAATTTCCAGGAGAACAGATTATCTTTCCTCAGCAGAGCTTAATTTTAAATGAGCAAAATAATTAGATGATCTAATCTTTACAATTTTTTATCACTGCATTCTTCAGTAGCCAACAATATTCATAATGAAACAACAGATACCATGAAAATCTTTTATTTCTTCTGTAATTCTTACAACAAAATATTTGCATATTTTTTATGTTGCAAATGCAGTTCTAATTTAGGTAAGGAACGAAACACAGAAAACATTGAAGTTATGCTATTAAAACCTGTTTAACAGTTTTCTGAAGAATAGGGATGAAAAGTTAAGTTTAGAGGTCAGATAAATACGCCCTGGAAATTGCATCCCAGCGGGGGCTTATTTTTAACAGCTTTTCCCTACAATTTTCAGTTTTCAACATGGGATATGCGTATGTTCCTGAACTCAGAGTGTCATAGCCTCATAAGAATCAGTACGTTCAGTTTTAGATTATTGGTTGTATAATAAATATATTGTTATATAAAATTACGTGGTCTTTAACTTATATAAATTTGTAATATTATATTTTAACCCATTGATTACTGGCAGCTTTGCCCAAGTTATTATGTCCAATATGAGCTTGTAGAATTGAAAACTCTATCTAGCCTAAAACACGTATTGAGACTAAAAGGTTAAAAGTGTAGTGTTAAATCCAAGGTAGTTATCAAGAAATCCTGCTGGGAATTTGACACAAAGTGTTAATGAATCCAGCAGCAATTGCCACAGTATCTTTCACTTAAGGGCTGGGTGTATTGTATTTCTATACCATCCGTATATGCTTTCAAGGATCAACTAATCTGGCTTCACAAAGGCACTTTTATATATGCAACACCATCTGATATGCATATTTTCAGTCAGCAGTGCTAGGTTCAGCAGCAGCCAAAATTCCAGTCTCTGCTCTTGTTCATTGTTCATGTCATTAGCTACTTCTTATATTCACCTGAAGAACAACTTGTGTGGGTGTGCACTAGAATGGGGAACAGATCCTGCTGGAAAAAATAGTTTTTAATTTTACTGATTTACTTTTTAAATACACCGGTTAAGCATTTTGATCACCATAAGTCCTCACAAATAAAAGCCTAGTATCAAGACAGAAAGGAGTGTTAGTGTGGGATAGGAAACGGATTACGAATTGTTGAAATTAGTTTCAACAATGTTATTATGGAATACTTACTATGGCCAGAGTGGTTTGTCAGGCCTATTGAAAAGCAAAGATGTTGTGGTAGATTATGGAGCAAACGGCAGTGCAAGAGAGATGCTGGAAGAACAGATGGGGAAAGAAAAGGAAGAGAAAAAAAAATGCACACAAATGGTTTACTTGAAAAGCTGAACGTGACCCAGCGATGTGTGCTGCAGTCCAGAAAGCCAACCACATCCTGGGATGCATCATAAGGCGGTTGCCAGTAAGTGGAGGGAGGTGATTCTATGCTTCTGCTCTGGTGAGGACCCATTTGGAAAACCATGTCCAGCTCTGGATTCCTCAGCATAGGGAAATTATGGACCTGCTAGAGCAGGTCCACAGAAGGGCTGGAGCACATATGCTATGATGAAAGGCTGAGAGAGTTGGGGCTGTTCGTCCTGGAGAAGAGGAGGGTCTGAGAAGACCTTGTAGAGACCTTCCAGTACATAAATGGGGGCCTACAAGAAGGATGGGAAATAATTTTTAGTAGGGCCTGTTGTGATAGGACAATTGTTAAAGGTTTTAAATTAAAGGACAGAAGATTCAGACTAGATAGATAGAAGAATTTTTTTTTTACAATGAGGATGGTGAAATGCTGGAACAGGTCACTCAGAGAAGCGGCAGATGTCTCATTCCTGGAATGATCAGGTTGGATGAGGCTCTGAGTGACCTGATCTAATGGAATATGTCTCTGCTTATTGCAGGGGGTTGGACTAGATGATCTTTAAATGTCTCCACCAGCCCAAACCAAGATTCTAGGATCCTAAGATTCTCAGTTAGTGATGCTTAAATAATGTTTTGCACGCTCAAATATTTCTGCATGATTTCCTCCCTTCCTTCCTCTTCCCAAAAGCTCTAGATGGAGAAACCATGAAGATATGTGTCTGAAGCCACCTGCTTAAGATAAAAAAAAACCTGGTCCCTGCATTCCTGTGTGCAAACTCAAAATACTAGGCATTACACAGGTGAAGAGTGATAGCCCTGTTCCTTCCTTCCCCAACCAGATTTTAAAATAAATTAAAACTTAAAAAAACAAATCTTTTCTCTTGTGAGTCACTACAAGATATATGATCTGTGATTTCAGGAAGAACTTGTGCCAAAAACCTATAAACAAAAAAGGAAAACTGATTTTGAAGGTAGAAATGTTTGAAACCTGCTTCTTTGCTGCAGTGTTTGTTTTGAGCAATACTGTGAGCATGTACACATATGCATCTGTGAGTAGGAGACAAACTTTTCCCTGTTTACTAGCACGTAAAGTATTGCTAAAGCTTTGTGTGCTTCATAACTCAGTGTTCAGAGTACACAATTTATACACGAGATGCTCATTTCATCCTTGCTCCTTGCACGTCATTTCCTGAGGCTTCAATGAATGTAAAAACAAGAAAACTGCTGAACAGCCAGGGGCCGTAATCATGTCAGGTTTTATAAGCAAAGTAAGGCTGGGGCTCTTCAGTGGTGCCTGGAAGAACTTGAGGGACAAAAAAGGGCAGTAGAGCATATTCATTATCGTACCTAAAGCTGCCAGCACTATTTAATTTTCTAGATATTTCCACCATATCTCACATTAATAACCTTAGAATTATAATTTTTATAAAATTAAAGGCCAGCACTTTCCAGGCAAGAATAGTTGTTGGGATTTATTCATGTAAGGTCCATTGCCAGATAAACAATTCTTTCGTTCTTTCATATGTTTCATGTAATATTTTACTCAATGATTAAATTATATACGAAGCAGTATTAAATGTATGTGTGTTTGAGATTCAACCTGAATTCTTAGTGCAAGTTTCAGTTTTGTACTAATTTTTGTCCAGCTATAATTTCTAACCTGTCTATTGAGCATTTTTGGTAGGATATATTTGGATATATTATCCATTTCACATAAAGGGAAATCAAATTTGGGAGAAGTCACTTCAAATGGTCATTTTGCTAGTGCTAGTCAGGGGTAGTAGGCAGGCATGAAATGACCTGGAAACTCTTTTTCAGGATCAAAAGAAGTGTAATCCCACAGCCCCATGACCTTTCAGACACATGCATGGCAGAAGCTTGTGAAGGCAAGTGCGAAATGGTATGTGCATTAGTATGTCCCGGACACTGCTCAAGATATCCAAGGTGGCATAAAAACCTGCAGAAGGCTGCCTTTTTTTATTTTTTTCCGCTTCCAGTATTTTCTAGGGGACCACAATATTTTAAAAATAACAATGTTACAGCACTAATTAGGACTAGGAAGGCATGAACAATGCTAATACCTGTATGTATGGTTGCCAGCTGTCTTTTGTACCCATCATGGACATATGTTTTAGTAGGGCCTGTAGCAGTAGGACAGGGTGTAATGATTTTAAACTAAAAAAAAGGGGTAGATTCACACTAGATAGAGGGAAGAAACTTTTTACAATGAGGTTGTTGAAACACTGGAACAGGTTTCTCAGAGAGGTGGCAGATGACACATCTGCCAGAAAAATCCCAGATGCCTGGCAACATTTGAGGTCATGTTGGATGAGGTTCTGAGCCACCTGATGTAGTTAAAGGTGTCCTTGCTTATTGGAGAGGTCTTGCAGTAGATGATTCTTTAAAGGTCCCCTCCAGCCCAAACTATTCTATGAATCTATTGGGAAACTAAATGAGCTCTCACCTGGGTGTGCCAGGACTATTTCTCTGGTCGCACACCTGGACCCTCTGGACACCACATGCCTCCAGCCTTTCTGAGGCAGGCATGCTGGAATTCATGAGAAGGGGTGTGTAGCACACAATACAGCGTGCAGGATGCACGATGATGCTGTACTCGCAAAGCAATGCAGTTCCACGGCACTGTGTGCCCTTGTTTTACTTGCTAAATGGAGCTGCCTGTTAGACAGATTTGCATGATGTTGTAATGATAGGCCCTTTGATTCTGAACTTATGCAAAATAGCAAGCTGTGGCTTAGCTCCACATGATTTGAATTTCACAATTCAAATGTAAGTTACTTTCATACAATTTGTGCATTCAGTTGGTGAAGGAGAGCATTGAGACAACATGACACCATTACACTACCACATTGGCAGTTATCATTTAATCACGTTAATGACTGATTTCTCTTAAAGATTAATTGAGTCCGGTTGTTTTAAGGTGTCTCGTTTTAAAGTGTCGCCTACTGGTGTCTGCTGGAGCTGTGTAATGTCTTGATTAACTTAGAAGATTTGAGGAAAACAGGATAATTTGGCTGGAAAATAATAAAAAATTTAGATGAAGTAATAAATTTTGCAAAGCAACTGCCCAGATGGACTAATCTGAAACTGCCAAAACATTAAAGAGGAAATAGTAAATTTCATTTAAACTACAGTTTGCCCAAGAGATTCTAATGCTAGTATTTAATGCTGATGAAAATCACAGTTACAAGGAGCATTCGAACTCAGTGGCAAAGCAGGCCATAGGCACCTCAGTTCCCCTGTGGAGGCCTTCTTTGCTCAGTGTTTGGGAGAACTGTGCATGTGTCTCATTTGAAATACTTGCAAGAAACACTTGCAGGTCAGCAGACTCTGGGCAGACTTGGCAGAACCACAGCCTAACAAGCTTGGTGACCTTTCCGTGCTTGAACATATCAAAATACATATTCAAATGCCTCCAGAAGGTCATACCTGCCAGGGGGTGAGTCAAGACCCCTATTAAAAATGGCCCAATATACATGGGTACTAGAGAACAAGCAGGGCCTGACTCTGTAGCCTAGGGGAGAAGATGGCTCAACTGAAAATAGCCTTGCTCCTTTCTAGGTGTTGCTCCAGAGTCCTACTTGTTCTGCTTTTGGTATCTGATGTGGAAGCACTTGCATCATGCTTTGTATTTGCTCTTTTTAGCTAGCAAACTGGTAGAATATATTTTAAAATAAAAGGCAAAATTGAATTCTTCGAGATTTTAAAAGAATGCGAAAGATACCATTTCACAGCATGCATAGGAAAATCTTTTGGTTTGTATGGGGAATTTTTGATCTTGTGGTTGGGTTTTTTGCTTTTTGGGAGTTTGTTGGTTTTGGTTTTGACAGAGTTTTTTTCCTCCTTCAGAACCGTAAGACTGGTTTTACATTTTCTCTTTGATTTTGTTTGCCAAGTCTTGTGCTACTCATCTGCTCAGAACAAGTAGCACAAGGGTTTATTGAAAAATAAAACCTGCAGAAAGTGAGAGCACCACATTCCATTGCTCTAGTTCCTTAATATGCTATCCAGTTAAACTTTCTCTATGGAGATCAACCAAAGTAGCCAGATTTAACAACTGGCGTGGTTACAGTGTGTCTCGGGTTGCATGGGATCTTCTCTTATTTTTTTGGCTATGTGCAGAGAATGTGTGAAATGCAATCCAGTTAGTATCAGAAATATCTCTGCCTGCAACAAATTACCAATTTACAAAGGAGCTCCTTTACACTTCAATATGAGACAGAAACCTTTGTTTCAACTTTTAGCAGTTACTGATCTTTGTTTGAATACATTAAAAAAAAATCACAACCTAAAAATAGCCTCAAGGAAAAAGCAACAAGGAAGCCCTTTAATATGAAGTATCTTCACTGATTATTAAATACAGTGAGCTAAATTTTAGTTTTGATATAATTCCATTGACTTCAGTACATATACCAGGGCCTAAGTCTAGAATTATCATGGCTGCTGCTTAAGTATTCATTCACTTAGTTTTTACATACAGCTTTTTTTTTTTTAATTAAAAGAAAATCAAAATTTTAAACTTATATCAAGAAAGTGTTTCAACTGGAAACACGGTATAAAAAATAAGCAACTTACTTTATCTTTACCAGGTAGGCAGACATGCACTGCTACTTCTATTTAGTAGATGAAAAAATATGATCTGAGATACTGACACCAGCTTACACAACATTTTTGTGCAATCTGGGTATAAACTCTGAATCTCAAACACAAACTTTTACTCATAAATCACAGATCACACTTGCAGTTTGTTTTTTGGTGCTTTAGTATTTTTCTTATTTATAAATGCTCCCATATTTCAAGGGTCTGTGACTGCATGATTTAAACTTATGTAAAAGATAGTTTGGAATGTGTAATACAAGCTTACATTTCTTAGCACATGCTGGTGACTGAAAACTGAGTGATTTACATTCCTACTGCTTCAAGAATACTGCAATAACACATTGGCATATAATGTTGATCTTAGATGAAATTAAAACCTACATCTATACTCATAAATCAAATAATGCCCAGAAATTTTCGGAAACATCAGTATGAAAAAAATTGTTAGTAATCCTTGCGCATGCCATTTAGCAAACTCTTGGGCAATTCCCAATCACAGTTCAAGATGTAAAACATGTTAGAAACCGTTCCTGCTATGCAGTTTTCAAGCTCCATAATGTTCATGGGTACCTTTTAATCTCTTCTATAGAACAGCTGCTTTTCTTGACCCAAAATTGTGATCCAGAATCTGCACACTATCTATACTCCAGAGTTTGGGTTTTTAAAAATTTCTATCACTGAGGACATTTCAGGTTTCAGGACATCTATTTAGAAATCACGTTGTTCTTGGTGTGAAGATGACTCATAGAGTTCTGAGGAGAGAAACACTTTACAATTATTTTTCTTGTTTTTCTTTTCACTCAAGTAATTTTAAAAGTTGAGACAATGGGTAATAAATTTGTTTTCCCTTTCTGTCTTCCATAAACACAATTTTTTTTGTGTTGTCTTACTTGTAAAGACAACTTACTTGTAAAGACAACTTACTTACTTCCTAAAAGCTACATTTGGAAACCACATTACTGAGTACTTACTTGCATAAGCACTCCCATGACAGGTCAAAGAAATCAGCCTAAGTTAGTTAGTCAAGTGCTGCTTGTTAAGTGACTACAAGGAGACGTCAGTATATGATTAAATGGTCCTTTAAGAAGACTAATTTTGTTAAGAGAATGAGAGTAATATCTTAATGTATTAAGGAATGAGATCTAGTCGTTAATCTACCAGACAAATTAAAAAATTAGTTAGCATTTACCTTTCCTCTGTAAGGAGAATATACCAGAAATCATCTTTTCTATAACAGTTGTTTAAGTCACATATTGGGGAAGGCAGTGGCGGCTGGCTTTAAGTACAATTCTAATCAAATTGTCACCATGTGTATTGCTTCTAGGTACTTTTAGTAACAGATGAAGCTTTGTTTGTGCTAACTTTCCTGGTAATGACCAGGAACAAATGTGTTAAGTGCCACGTAAAATGCTTGTGTGCATTCAATCTTATTTTCTTCAAAGAAAGCACAAGAGAAGGCAGCATTTTTGCCTTTTGAAGAAAACTGACAATTTATGTGTAAGAGAAATGAGAACTGACTTTAATTTCTGACACCAGGATGTTATCTGATAATTCTGAGGAATCAAATTTGTCAAGTGAAAAGAGACACCTTTTTTGCGTAGTAAGTTGCCAGGTTATGTAGGTCTCCACTGAAAACAAATTGGCTGATGCAACATTTAAAAGCCTACTAGTGATTTCTAGCAATTTGAAGTTAATAGAGTATTTGTTGATAGATTTTTCTTTTAAAATCTCAGTACTCATGTTGGCACACAAGTTATGGAGATTATGGACTGTCCATCACTAAACATTTTTTTCTTGGATCCTGATTCCACCTGGAGGGAAGCACTACATGACTTCTTCAAGTCCATCAAAATATTACAATTCCTTTAACTCTATTTCAGTGATCTAAACATTATAAGTTAACCTTGGTATTACCATGGGTTCTGTTTAGTAGATTGACTGTTCTAAAAGGTATCACATAAATATGCATCGATATCTATAAACTAGCTAAAAGAAATCAGTGTTTTTGAAGGGTAGTAAAGGTCTTAACACTGATTCAGCATTACAGAAACCAGGTTTGAAAGTGATGGTTTGCCTTTTCCTCCCATTCTGCACTAATCTGTCAGTTTTGCTCAGCAGAATCTTGACGTGGCACTATATGAAAATACACATTTCTCACTTTTTTGTGGCACCAGCACTGAAGAAAGTTTAGCTTTTTTTGTGTGTGTGTGTAAAACTCTTCACACAGATCCATGGGGAACTATGCAGTCACACTTTAGGAAAATAAGAAATATTAGCAGAGTTAATAAACAAAACTGTTCCACATCCTAGTCTTTTACAGTGGCTATTCAGTGATATTTTATGATATATTCACTAGCTATCCTACCTAAGCTTTGATTAGAGATAGGCAGGCTAGTCAAGAAAACAACAGCATATCATTTTGGTACTTGCAGCTACTAATGTATTTGTCTGAAATAAAGGAATGTCTGCAAATTCCACAATTTTTGCCTTATCTGCAGAAAGACAGCATTTTTTTAGCTTAAATGAAAAAAATCCTACTGATACCTTTTTTTTTTGTCAGTCTATTCTTTTTTAAAATTACATTTCATATCTTGGCCAGGAAAAAAGGAACTAAAAGCAATGCCTGTAACAGATCAAGGCCAGCAATTTCCCAGCTCTTGGAAAGGCAATTATGCCTTGTGCTGGGCCTGTTTTTCTCTAGCAGTGATATTTCAACTCAGATCAACACAAATAACTGAAGATTTATTTTCCAACATTACTGTTCTTCCCTTTGTTTGCCTTCATTTTGGTTTGTCCTGAGGTCCCAGGCTCAAACTTCAATAACGACTACAGCACCTGCAACTGTTCATCTCAGCTTCTTTCTCCTACAAGAACAATGAAATCCTCAATGTTGAATACCATTTAAAAACTGTTAGGAGAAATTGTCGTTAGAAGCAGAAAGGACAGAGGATCCTGGGATAAAGGATGGCATCATAGGTCTAGACCTGAAAATCACTCCCGTTACACTGTTTGGTGTAGCACAACAGCAAAATCCTGCCAACTGCACTGACTGAGCTCCGTCAAAATCGCCACTCTTCATATAGATACAACTTTTAGGTTTATGCTCTCTAAAACTGTTTTTTAAAAAGTCTCTTTTCCAAATATTGAAAAAGCCATAGGTATCATAAACTAAACCTAAAAGGTTTATGTTGTGCCTTTGAGGTCACTCTCCTTGTCTTTGCCCACACAAATACACGTCTATGTCTGTGTATGCATCTGTGTAATGTGTAATATGCAATATGTGTAATATTTTCTGCAAGGATGTAAGATCTAAGCAGGAATGGCAGCTATGCCTTCCTCTGGAAATTAACCTACAGCAGGAGATACAGAATTCCTAATACTGTGTAGCGATAGTTATATTCCCCTAGCTCAAGCTGCTGAGGTGAATGTTCTTGGATAACGTGGTCACGCCATCTGTTCTCAATGGTATCAGTAGCAGTTTGGGGAAATAAGTTTGTGTATGTTAGAATTGGCCTTAAAGCATTATAAACTGTTGGTGGTGTATTTTGACTCCTACACAATCCCTAGTGGCATGATGTTGGTAATATATAGCATTGTATTCTCAAGAACTGGATTGTGACTGCAGAAATGGAAGAGAAGAATTCAGTCAGAAGAGCCCTAATGAAAATTGATTGTAGAGACAGGGGGATAGAGATATAGTATATCTGTTCAGCAGGAAACCTAGCTGTAGCAATTTTTTTCCCCCTTTTTCAAATAACTTATAGGCCAGAAACAAAGATAAACCCAGATCTCTGGATCCAGAGGAAAACTAATACTCTATTTAGTGTGCCAAATTTTCTGCTGGTGTATCTTGATATATCTCAATTGACTTTAATAGAGCTCAGCCATTTTTCACCAGCCAGGAATTTGGTCTATTGTAGCAGGAAATGTCCTCACTGAACTTGCTGTATGCTTTCATTTTTATTCTTTTCTATTATTGGAATTGACATATACCTTTATGAAAATCTAGGGAAAGTTTTGAGGTAAAAGGACGTCAGTTTTGTGATTAGTTGCATGAAAGAGAGAAATTTCCCTTAAAATAAAATTGTTAGGATATTTTAAATACATGTTAAAAGAAAATTGCGAGGTGGGCAGTGTTTTTAAGAGTTTTAAGTGATGCAGCTCTGAATGCTCTTGAATTCTGCTCTTTCCTTTGAAATCAAAGACAAAGTTTATTTGCCTCTCTCGAGTGGAAGCGTGGCAATGTCTTTAATGTCTAGATGCATTGCTTGTGATTATCTGGCTGATGCTGCACTTTGTTCTTCTGTAATAAAGCCACACAATAGTAAATCCCTGACCAGATAAAAAACAAAGAGGTACAGAGTACACTGTACCATACCACTGTTGAGATTACAGACCCATCCTTTAGAAATAGACTCCTTAGTATATTTAAATTCTGTGTAACATGCAAACGCCATCAAGGAGGTTAAACTGATTCGAAAGTGTTATAAAGTTATGCCCTTTTTTATACCTACATGGAATTGTCTACTGTTTTGACTTTCATAAATTTTAAAGAGAAGAAATACTTGAATATACTGGTAGGTAGAAGAACATATTCCTGAGTAGGCGGGCAGTACATGTATAAGAAAGACCTCTAGCAGTGGAGTGCTGATAAGAAGCCAAATATACTCCTGTAGGTGGGGTAGGCTGAATCAATAGAACAAGAGAAGACAATTGCAGTGAGGGCATCCAAAGTTTTGAAAATACGAAAAAAGCAATTTTGCATTGTATTTCCAGAAGGAGAAAAAAATGGGATGATGATGTACCTATCCACTAAATTTTGTGTATTTATTTGTGGAAAATAGAATGTTTCTGGCTCTTGATTTAGCTGACAAAATACTCAATAGATGAACTTTTTTTTCTATGTTCAGCACTGAGTTTTCACTCAAGGTAGGAGTATTTACAGAGTTTCTGAATCTTGTCGAGTCTGGATTGCATTTTGTGCTGAAGAATAGTATGAAACGTCCAAAGATTTTTAAAGTAAACAGTCAAATGAAAATACCAGCTCATTCGTGTACACAGTTTAGGCAATTGTCAGCAAGCAGTTGAAAGTGAGGTTTCAGGATCATTGTTTTTGACACAAATGCTTTTCAATTACAATTTGTTTGATTTCACTGATTGAAGATCTTTTCCAGGTTTTCAGCTGGAAATAATGGAGAATTGTTGCATAAATAGAAAGGAAGGACTTCTTGGATGACTAGCTTTCCTCAGATGCTAAAAAGATCTCCCTCAGATGTCAAAAAAAGAAAATGTACTTTCATCTTATTAGTAGTTGGATGACCAAAAATTTTAATCTTAAAGTATGAGTGTCTTCAAAATTTAAAACTTATAAATTCGAAGCAGGTAAATAACTCTCAAACCCTGCCACTTCAAGCAAAAGGAGACAAAAGTTATTGAAATTGAAGGGAACAAAATTACAGATATTTTGTTACTCAGAAATTAGAAAAGGGTAATTATCTTCTACTGCTATATGGGAAAGACAGTTTTGTGGTGGAGGATGATAAAGAAAGTAGAAAAGACTATGAGAAGTCTAAGACAGAAGTCCAGAAGGAGAATTTTTGCTGACATGATCAAGGCTAAAATAATGACACCTCTGTAGTATAAAATTTCATGGTGGAAAAGAAAAAGAATTATTAGTGATTGAGCAATATATTTCGTCTTACCAGGAAAAATTACTAATGGGAGGGAAGAGATTAGAGGTTGTTTACTGTCAGATTGTCTGGCATTTTTTTCATGTAAACAGAGTCAACTTTAGCATCTGAATCAAATTTTAAAAAGAACCTTGTTTTGCAGAGTTAAATTTATTGGAGATATTGATTAAATTCAGGGTTGTCTTGGAAATGTGTACAAGCTAAATACGGTTTTCTGTAGGCATGTTGTAATACTTAATGACAGCTAAGCATCATGGTGAGTGGCATGTTAGAAAAGTTGGAGATAAATGGATTGCTGCAGGGATGCACAAACTATTAGTTGAGCACAAGAATATTGACAGAGTGCATCTAGATTAATGCTCAAGCAGACATATTTCTTCTATCCCCTTTTCTTCAAGGTCTAGCATCTAGCATCCCCCTTTCACAGAATCACAGAATCAATTTAGGCTGCAAAAGACCTCCGAGATCATGGAGTCCAACTTATGACTGAACACCACTGTTTCAACTAGCCCGTGGCACTGAGTGCCGCGGGCAGTCTATCCTTAAACACTTCTGGGGACAGTGACTCTGCCACCTCCCTCAGGAGCTCGTTCTGATATCTAATTGCCCTTTCTGTGAAGAATTTCTTTCTAATGCCCTACCAAAACCTCCCCTGGTGCAGCTTAAGACTATGCCTTCTTGTCCTATTGCTAGTTGCCTCTTTATATGACTTGTGCTCCAGACCCTTCACCAGCTTCTTTGCCCTTCTCTGGACGTGCTCCAGCACCTCAATGGCCTTCCTGAATTGAGGGGCCCAGAAATGGACGCAGCGCTCAAACCTCAGCCTCACCAGCGCTGAGTAAAGGGGAAGAATTAGGGAAGTGATGGCCACGCTGTTTCTGGTACAAGCCAGGGGGTCATTGGCCTCCTCAGCCACTTGGGCACACTGCTGGCTCATATTCAGCTGGCTGCCAACCAGTAGTCCCAGGCTCCTTTCTGCTGGGACACTTTCCAGCCACTCTCTCCCCAGCCTGTAGCTCTGCATGAGGTTATTGTGGACAAAGTGCAGGACCTGGCACTTGGTCTTGTTGAAACTCATACTGTTGGTCTTGGTTTATCAAAGCAGCCTGCCCAGGTCCCACTGCAGGGCCTTCCTGCCCTCCAGCAGATGGACACTCCAACCCAAACTGGTGTTGTCCACAAATTGACTAATGTTAGACTCAATCTCCTCATCCAGATCATCAATAAGGGTACTGGACAGCTCCTTCTCCCTTGACTCATACTGTGGAAGGGTCTCAGAGCTCGTGAAGAAGATTGCTCTTGTAGGCACTTAAGTCAGAAGATGTACTCCAGGACCACGTGTAATATCATCCAACTGCTAATTGAGTGCCCATACCCCAGATCAGACTAAAGCTATGCCAAAGTAACTCCCCCTCATTATCAGCTGTTTCACTCCACAGATTCACTCCTGTTTTGCTGTACTACTTGTTAATGTAGACCACACTCAACTATCAGCTTAGTAATGTGCCATATGCTTCTCTTTCACCACCCAGGAATGGATGAAACATGATTTATACAGATCAGAGGGAGAAGAGAGTAAATCAGGATGAAGTTATTCAGTTGAATGTTTCATGCTAACAAAAATATTTATGCCAAGTGAATCCTTGTATTAATATTCATATCAAAACAATTTTAAACATGGTCTTGTATCTGAGGATCTTTTCTTCATGCAGCAGAAGTAGATATTTTATATATCCTAACAAGCATCTATAGGTCTACAAACACATAAATTTATATAAACACAAGAAAATATTCAAGATTCTGTAATATGGTACAAATGCCAAATTATAACAAAATTTAAAGTTAATTAGATAGTTAGTATAGTGCACTGAAGGATTTTTTTTTTCTTTTCAGCGCAGCAGAAATACCGGCTGTGCAGTGCTGTGTATGATTTATTTATAGGCTGCTAATGAAGACATATCTAATCATCATAATTAATTGGTATTTTAGTGCTTTGGGGCCTAATCACAGAAAATTTCATATGTTGGCTCAAACAGATCTTAGCTGTGAGGCAAAAATTCAGAAGAAAACTTGGTTTTTCTTTGTTCAAGTTTGCTTTTCCATTGAGCTTAACTACTGTGTGGTGATTATAACTTAACCCTCAAAACACAGCATATGTTAAAATGCTGTGAAAACGAGCTAGGAGAGGGTGATTTGCAGGGATAGTGTTACATGGCAACCGTTTCCTATTTGCTGTGGGAATTTGCTTTAATCGGGTCTGATATTAACCCTGTTTTATCAGCACTGAATAATCAATAAAACAGTCCACTATTTTTTGTAACTATCCACACAATCTCATGATTTTTCTTATTATTTTCTATGCTAAACTCACATGTATTAAAAAAACCCCCATAAAACGTCATATAGCTCTGTAAACTTGCTGTTCACTTGTATATTTGTGCCTACATTCCCCATCACTCCACTGATGGTCAACAGATATATATTATGAGTTAATAGTCTGGTTTCATTTTTACTGCTGAAAATAAAGTACTTTTTATTTCATATGAGAACAATTCTTCACACGTATTATAGAATTAATTCATGTTCTCGGTTTTAAATAAATGTGTACATATAAATACATATAGTGCAATATGGAAATATGTGTGTGTATATATATATACACACACACACATATATACATACTCTTTGGTTCCATGAATATAACTCCTTGTTCAATTTTTCAGATATGACTGATGAATATACCATTTTATACCCATGAAATGAATACTCCCACCTTCCTGTGTTGTCAGCGATGTGGGTATGATAGGCCTTCATTATAGCAGCAATAGCACTTTCATTTTTGGCTAAAATAGCTGTTCCAAAAAGTAACTGCAATAATCATCTTCCATCTTGCCAGATATTGACTACTGGGCCAGAGGAACTGTATGCTCTTTGTGAATGTACATTATAATATAGAAAGATTGTATTGCTTTTTTCTTTTTTTTTTTTTTTAATAATTTAAACTGCTATGTCTTCTACTAAATATACTAACCTGTACTGGTACTACAAGGGATATGTAACAAAATAATTCTGCTAGATCCTTCCTTTGATGTTTATCCCTCAACCTTTGTCATTTTTTTGTCTTCACATTCCAGAAACAGCAATTTCATTTAACAGTTTCTCAGTGTATGTCTCATGTCTCTATTACATTTCATGAATCTGAATTTTCAAGGATGACATTTTCCCAAGTATTTGTGATTGGCATAGGTTGTCTGTTTTCAAATGCTAGGAGGCCATCTCGATAGCTGTAAAACACTTTGTCCTGTTTTGAATGTTCATGAATACATTATCAGAAGTGGCACACAGTCTAAGGAGTCATGCAGAAAGCTCTGTGTGAGGAATCCTGGAACCTGAGCTCAACACCTCCTCCTCCCAAAGCACTGACATTATGAATTGTATGAAAGAAGAATGTCCATTAGTTGTTGATTCTACTAGCAGCAATTCTCATGAACCATTTCTAGGCTTCCAGATGAGGCAAAGGTCATTAAATACTTCCCTTACTTCGAGTAAAGTGCTTGAACTCAAACAAACCCATACAAAGATGTTCCAGTGCAGTGCTTAAATGGCATGCATAGCATTCCAGCTAGTGCACTTTAAGGGTATCATATGAAGCTAATTAGGTGTCCCTATGAGTAATCTATCTCTGCTTGAACTTAAACAACTGGTTTCCTATTACAAAAGAAATAACTAACTTTATTTCTCCTGTTCAAGAAGAAACACTTTTATCTATTTTTAAGTGTCCCATCTAAGTTCCAAGATAAAATTATTTAAACTGTAAGTGCCAGTCCTACTCCATTCTTCAAGAGGAGGATTGGGAAAAGACTGCATGATTTAGCTGAGCCTACTAAGAAACCCCCAAAAAACCTACACCAAAACAAAAAAAATAAAACAAACAAAAAAAAAAGGGAACAAAACCCTAACCACGAGAAAAAAAAAAAAAAAGAAAACAAACACACCACAACCACAGGGACACAGTTAAAAGTAGCAACACTTATATCATCCTTTCAGGTTCCAGACATGAGCTGGTAAGGCCATTAATACTACAGTTTATAACAGATGGCCGTTCTTGCTTGGACATACACATACATCATCAAATTTCCCTTTGAGTTTCACCCTCTTTAATTCCCACTGAAGTCAATAGGAGTTTCATCTGTGTAAAGAAGAAAAGAAATGGACCTGCAGGGATATTTTTCCTTTGTCTTAAGTGATGTATTGTTAAATGTAGGGATTAACACAGAAAGGAAAAATGTCATTGGGACCAACTCACAAAGAATTTTGTTTAAATCCTTGTGAGATAAAAGTCAATTGATATTTAACTTTCTGAAGGTTAAAACCTTCAAGAAGTTCTCTAATGAAACCAGCAGTAAGAAAATTGTCAATAGATATTCTATATCTACATTCCTTTGTCTAATGTTATATTCTTTGAGGAGCCACAAACAACCAGAGTCCATTATCTATTTTCCTGCCCTTCAGCATGCGAGGACAGTCAAATTAAATGTATCTGACCAGGATTCTGAGGAAATTATAAATTTTGAAAGTCTTTTAATCATTTCTTTTGTTGTTTAAACCAAATCACCACCAACCAAAAGGCACAAACAAAACCTCACAAAACCATGAAAGAACTAAAAGTCTTTTTAAGAGAACATAACTTCAGCTTTAGATGACCCTATAGAATGCTTTTGATTTTTAACTAGCTTAGAGACACAGGAAGAAATCTATTATTTCATGCATAGTTTACCTAGCAACGTCATAAAGGCAGAAATATTCCCCTGTGGAATTTGATATACGATGATCTGGGTTGTAAACCTATTCTGACTAATCATGTTTATTCTGATTGATTGAGCTAATTGAAAAACAGCACAGATATTCCCTGTAGGTGCATTTTTCTCTTATTATATTTGTATGATAATAAAAAAAGGATGTTTTCAATTCTCAAAAAAATAATTATCTTGGTTCTTCTTAGCCCACCAGAACAGATTGCATGTCTGAATATTATTAGTCTAACAGGTAAGCAATCTGTTTTCAGAGTCTGACCATACTAAATTTAACCATTACAGGCCTAAATATATATTTGGAATGAGGCGTTCAGCACATCATTCTCAATGCCAATAAATGAATTTTCTTTGTTCCCCTGAGTGATGCTGTCTGTATCTACTTTGACAACATTGCCTGACTGCAAAAATTGTTCTCAGCCTTCTCACTGGGACCACCACTCATCTCATACATTTCGCGATGTTACCCACTCTATTTCCTTGACTCACAGAGTATGCTGAAAGGCATCTGTTAGGGTGACCATCATGCTTAATGGCAGCTGTGCATCTATGCCAGAGAAATGAGGAAAAAGCTTGAAATAACCTTTCATGAAGAATCAAAAAAATACAGGCTGAAATATTAGGCTTAACTCCAAAACTTGCGCAATGACTTCTGCAGAAACAGCACAGCATTGCCTTCTTATTTATAAGAAATATTTATAAGAAATACTCAATATTGAGATCTATTCTTATATAGAAAAAAAGAAAGAAAGAGGAAAAAATGAAGTGGAGATTAGTTTTTCTTAGGTTCCCAATACAGATGTGAATGAACTTACAAGTTTTAAAGGCCAGAGAAAATGAGCATCAGAACTTTTGGATGATTATCTAGCACGTGTTTGACTGCAGTTTAGATTTCAGGTTTAAGATGTCTTAAAAGTAGTTTGCCTCATAGAATTTTAAGTACTGGGTCTTCTTATTTTGATAAAATGTAGGGTATGGAAAGACGTTTAAAATGTTAAAAAAGGTAAAAATATTAAAAATGTTAAATCTTACATTCAGAAACTACAGTAACTTAAAGGGAAGATAACTGACTTATCTCACTAAGGCTAGTAAAGTAGTTAATGAATAGTAAATGTATTTTTCTCCAAGGAGAAATGAAGATGAGTAATATCTATTGTAAAACTCCTGTATAATAATTGGAAGGAAGGAGCCTGTATCTCCACATTGATAGACTTTCCATGATGATATAACTTTCAGTGCATTAAAATTGTGTCATGCTCAGTGGCTTAGTTTATAAAGATATCAAGGGAAGCCAAAAGAACAACCAAAATATATGAAAACTTTCTGAGATCAACCTTTACTTTACAATCTTGCAGAATTCTTTATTCAGAAATTCTCTCTATAATTTTAGTTCATCTGAAACCCTGAATTGCCTTTTAAATTTTGGTTCCAGTCAAATACATTAAAAGTGAAACCATAGACTGGAGATTTAATTTAGCTCTGAATTTCTTTCATGTAATTGGCCACAATAAATATTCTTAGGAAACATAAGAACAAATGTGGATATTTGTACTAACTGAGGAGGACAAACATATACACACAAACATAATTTGGAATTTCAATAAAAGATAAAATAATTATTTTTCAAAATTGTGTCCTAGAATACAATATCATATCTGAAGCTTTGCAAGATTTTCTTCCAAACGATTCCCATAAGACTGGGTGTGTGCAAGAACTCACATCAACAGTGTTCATACAGCCATCTTGAAAGGTTTTGGGAACTTTTGGAATCATTCAGACATGGACTAGGAAAAAAATTTTGTCACATAAGTGATCAGAAAAAGAACATTAAGTGTAGCAAATAGCTGAGATTTATTAACAGGTGGCAAATTGTCCCATTTCACAAAAACAAAGAAATAGAATTCATAGAATCACCAGTATGAAATGATATTCTAGCCAAAGCTTTGGTACTGTTCAGCATCAAAAAATATCATGATTGACAGAACCCTGCTGTTTTGCAATCCCTAGAAATGTTTTTCTTTATCTGTAAGTATCACAAGGAGATTTGAACCAAATAGTGGGATATTTTGAACACTAAAGAGAAAACAATTTCTATTGTTTGATGGAAAATGCAACTTTACAAGGACGCTCAGTGGATTGTCCCATCACTTCACTGCATGCACACCTAAATCAGAATCGATTCTGACATATCCTTTACCAACTAATTACTAGTGAAAGAAACTTATGAATACAAATCAGAAGCTATTTGGTGGTAGCCATATCACAGTACTTTTCAAAGGAATATGGTTTTGGTCCATTAAATAGTTTATTGACTTATTTCCTGATGATTATGATATAATGAGCAAGTGTTGCCTCATCATAAACCATATTATTTTGTCCTGCTTGTTGAACAGAAACTGTATTTGATCATGACCATCATTAGCTGGCATTTCTTATTAGTTATAACAAGGAGCTGTAGCAAACTGCCTTGCACACTTCTAGAGAATATTTTTCTGACTGAAAGAATACATAGTGCAATAAAAGGTAGGCTTTTATTTTCTTTTTATCTGTCGATGTGCTGTTGGTGATTTGCTCTAAAATGTGTAGACGGCATTGTTTTTCTCATCTAAAATGTAGTTATAAGGGCAAAGCCAGTCACATCAGAAGATTTATCTGTCTTTCACCATTCTGTATGTACTTTCTGCATCTTCTCTCATGTGCAGTCTTTCCAAAGATTAAAGAGCTGGCTAAGCAAACTCCATCTATTTTCTATTTTTCCTACATTACCACAGTTTCATAGTGTTGGGTTTTTTTGTGGTGTTGTTTTTTTTTTTTATCCTGGAAGAAAACCACAGAAAAGACATTGAGGCAGTGGAGTGTGTCCAAGGAAAAACCAAGCTGGTAAATATCCTATGAGAAGCGGCTGAGGGAGCTGGTGTTGTTCAGCCTGGAGATAAGGGGATAAGGAGGCTCAGATGGACCTTATCACACTCTACAGCTGCATGAAGGAAGATTGTGGCAAGGTAGGTGTCAGTGTCTCCTCCCAAACAAGGAGGAGGACAAGAGGAAATGGCCTCAAGTTATACCAGGGAAAGATAGGAAAAGAGGAAATGGCCTCAAGTTATGCCAGGGAAAGTTTAGATGGGATATCAGGGTTGTCAAGTGCTGGAACAGGTTGACCAGGGAAGTGGTGGAATCAACATCCTTGGAGGTATTTAAAAGATATGTAGATCTGGCACTTAGGGATGTGGTTTAATGGTGGACTTGGCTATGTTAAAGGTTAAAGTCAATGACCTTAAGGTTCTTTTCTAACCCAAAAGGTTCTATGATGATATACAACAGTTGAAGAGAGAAATAACGATGTAGAATCATCAGTTGTGCAAATTTTTAACTTTTTTGACACTTCCACGTCCATATTTATTTAGTGGCTCAAATTGAACTTGGCTAAACTATAAAGGTCCTTCCTTTTCTTCCTCGAAGTGTTCTTCATTGCACCATTTCTTGATCATCATGGAAAAAGCCATTTTTCTGCTACAACCTCAGTTTAAACTCAACTCAAGTACCACTATAGGTCTTCCTATTTACATTCTGTTTAATTGTGATGAGAATTACGATTCTTTATCCAT
The DNA here is from genome assembly GCA_013398855.1 of Mohoua ochrocephala. NCBI lineage: Eukaryota > Metazoa > Chordata > Aves > Passeriformes > Acanthizidae > Mohoua > Mohoua ochrocephala. The sequence goes on along the minus strand of VZTA01014326.1, from coordinate 36,476 downwards.
CTGTAAAATAAAGTAATTTCTCTTGATCTATAAAGCTAAACCACTTGTCCATGTTTCTTCTCACATTTCAATTACTTCAACATCTACTATATCAAAAGCAACACCATCCAACACCTGCTACTTCAGAATGCTGCTAAATCACTTCGTTATATATTTCTTTGCATTCACTGGACCTGTCTACTAATTTTGGTCAATCATGATGCCTCTCTCTACTTTTCACAGCATTCTTGACCTCTTCTGCTGGAGCATCAATTCTTTATTCAACGTTCGATTTAAGGTTTTATCACTGAAATGTAAATTTCTGGTTCATTTTTAAACAGTATGATCCATAATTTCTTCTGCCATGTCCTCCATGCTTGAGAGAATCTTTTCATGTATAGCTGCCAAACAACAGCATTGTCTTCCTTCTGCTGCCTGAATGATCTCACACTAACTTGATTGCTTCTATCATACTTTCTCTTTCCTTGGAACCCCCTCATTTAGTTGAATGCATCTACTTTCTCCTGTCCTGCACTCCGACTGGCAGTTACTTGAAATAAGAAACTCCTTTTTGTTCTCTCAATATGTTCACATAATGCCTAATACAGTGGTGTTAGAGATCTAAGAACAGGCTTGAAACTGCTGGACAGTGAACATGGTTAACAAGACGATGACTGGATGGTGGAAACTGCATCACTTGCACTTGCCTTGAGAAAACTGCTGAAGGATCATTCACCTTAAAAACTCCATATTTTGCATTGAAATCAGGCAGAAGCCCAGGGAAGCTCACCAGAGAGCTAGCATGTACTGTATATTAACAGAAGTTTTTTTCCTTTGGCAAAAGATATAAAGTTATGATAGTATGGGCTGTCATTTTAACAGAAGAGTGGTTTTGGTTTTTGTTTTTTTTTACTCCTCCACAGATGGAGCAAATCCATTTGATTATGACAAAGCTAAACATTCAGATATCTTTTCTGTGACCTTCAAAGGGGGCATGTCTCTCCTCTTGCACATGATCCACTAAAATCAATTTTCAAAATCCTCTGAAAGTTAAAAATATTTCAGGTTCTTTTTCCAGGCAAAGAGGCTGTGACAGAAGGTAAAAAGGAGCACCCTAGGAAGGTAATTCAGTTATGTGCAAAGAACCACTTTATCTTTCTGAAAAGCAGATAAGGTTCCTAGCAGGAGAGGACCACATACTCTACAAGCCTTATGGGCATATGCAAGATCTCATGCCACCAGAAAACGTCTTGATGAAGTGGAATGTGCTGTTCTGTTAATTAAACCAACATCTTAATTAAATACATTCCTTCAAATATAAAACAGTTTACGTGAGTACCCCCTAGGATGCCTCTGCTGTTTTTTTCAATCTATTTAGTTTTTAGCGTTTTGAATTGAATATATAATTAATTATAGGTGGAATTTAAAAAGGCAAGTCTAGTGAGTTGATTCTGATCACGTTAGCTATCACAGAGAATCCTGCAGGATCCTCCTTCAGAACTTCATGAATTTTTCCACTGCATGAGGTCTGAGAAATTCTCTTTTCTTTATGTGAAAACCCCTAAAACATGGAATCCTTGTGTCAAGTCTTTTTCTTCTGTAAGCTTTTTTCTGATTTCTTTTTTTTTTCCCCACAAAGCCACACTGGCTGCCAATCCATCATCAACTTCCAGAGATATACCTCTTTTGCCTCCCTAAATTTAGATAATACATGCCTTACCTTACGGACACAAGTAAGGTATCCAGTCTGTCAGAGGAGAATTTCACAAACAACATAGCAATTCTCCTCTGGGAAGCTTCTAAAGACAAGCAAATATTCTTCCATACCTTGGAGATTTAAAGGGGTGATTCAATGTTATATCGTTATATTGACATATGTAATTTTTTTCCGAAGTCTGTTAATGCTTTAGGGAAATGGAATGGGGGGAATTTGAAGAGGCCACTACCCTCATCCAAGGCATTGAACAAATGGCTTTTATTTAGACTGTACAAATCAAAGTGGATAAATAATGCTTAAAAGTGCGCATTCAATTTCTTTAGGAGGAACACGAGTATAGAAATCCCTTCTCCCTAATGCATTAATATCCTTTCATGTTTCATTGATATTGTTAGTGCATATTTATGACCACAGGAATGAATGTATTCTGTATTCTCACCTGCACTGATTTCTTCCTTCCTACATACAAGGGAGAACCTGCCCCCCCCCCAAAAAAAAAAAATCCCAAAAACCAACTAAACAAAAAAAACCCTGAAAAAACACAAAACCCACCAGCCTTCTCCCCAAAAACCAAAGCAACCAACCAAAAAAAAACCCAAAAACACCCCAAAACCAAACAAAACCCCAAAAAAACCCCCACAAAAACAAAGACCAAAAACTTGTTCCAGGATAATTTCCATGGCTTCCAGTGTCTTCCTTTCCCACTTAGGTTCTCCTAAGTCAAACAAAGAGTAGTTAACAACTTTTCCACGACAAAAGTATTTTTCTTCTAGGCAGTTAGCTATTTTCACAAATCTTGTAGAATCTTGTGGTCTTTGAGATATCTATCTCTCAGAATCAGTTGACACTCACCAATAATTCCACCTGTTCCTGTTGAAATATTGTCCTGTATATACTTGCACATGAACATGCCCCTGAATACAGACTCAATATTGGTTACCGTTAGTAGATCTATTTAGGAAAACAGGCAAAAAAAGTTTCCTGAAATAAAACGAAATAATTAATAGTAATAAGGATTATAAACTATTAAATTTTATGAGATAATGTTTTAAAATATTTATATCAGATATGTATATAAATATCTATTAAATATATAGATATCATATATACACATAACATTTTTTTAACACACATATATATAGAGATATATAATATTTTATAAGATTTTTACATTAGTTATATTTGGTCACCAGAAGATTTGTTATATAAAGAAGTAGGGAGAGTAGCACAGAAAAGTGAGCAAATCAGCTGTCAATACACATATTAATACAAAGAAAAAAGGAAACTAAAATAGATTCAATTAAACACCTCAGTGGCAATAAAATTCTTACCTCACAGGCAAAAGCATAATTAAGTGTAGAGGCAATATCTAGTTCCGTAAATAACTATCTATAATCATACACAATTGGCATGTCATTATTCATATTACAGAAAGAACAAACAAGAATAGAAAGCAATAATAGTCTTATAGAACTGAGTTCCAAATAAGTAAGCTTTGCAATCTCTTCTTCCTCTCACTTTTCTCAAGTATGTTCATTAAAACTCTCTGACAACATCATGTGAGAAACATTTGTTTCTGTTTGTTCTCCATAATAACAACATGAAGCATAGGAAAGAATAGAATGGCCACAGTGCATCAGCCCCTGGTGAAGAAAAATCAGCTGAATAGCATGAGAATTATCAAGAAAAATAATGCAACTTTTTTGTTGTTTTAAAGAATTGTCCATTTTTCTACATCAGAGTAAAACAGTCCTTGTTTTGCACTGAACTGAAAGATGCGAGTCTAAGAGATAACATGAGCATTTGCAGACAGCGGACTGATCTGGTATATTCTTGATGGATGTAATAATTAAAGGAAAACAAATAATGTCCCTGTCTTGCTAAAAATTGATTGATATTTTACTGGAGAAAATAGGAATTTTCCTCACTGATGCTTTTTACTTCATTATTCAATTTTTTTTTTAATCTTCTTTGAGGTGCAAAATTACACTACATAACATACTACAATCCCAACGTCGTTTGAGTTTATGTTTACCCATGTTGCCCAAACCTGTTAAAAATAGCTGGATTAGTGCTTGCAAATGTAGATATAAGGATGGACGGGAAATCTTTCAGGGTGTGTTTTAGCTTGGAAAGCCCCCCAAGTCAGAACTGTATGTTGTTGGAGTATGTTTCCTTAGTTTACTCGGATGCCTACGAACTCATATACTGACGATTCAGTATAGCCTTCGGTGTTTGGTCTTGGTGAATTTATCTAGGTTCATTTTAGAAGCTGGATTATGGGGTCTTTTATCTCTGTTTTGGGATTGAGTCCAGATCAGGTATTTCTTGACCCACTCTGTGCAGATGATGTCACCATCTAGCAGTGTTTTATTTCTCTCACCTAGCACAAGTACCCAGAATCTTGAGGCAGATATTAAGACATGGTACATGGTATGAGCATGCTCTCTAAGCCCTCAAAGATCTGATAAAAGCTCTTCAAAAGTTTTGAAAAACTATGTAGATGTGGAAGTGGAGTTGACAGTGCAGTGTGGACTCGATGGTCTTAGAGGTCCTAAATGATTTTATGATTCTATGGTAAGGGTTAAAGCAAACAGACAGGGCTGGATTAGGGATCTCAAATCGACTTCTGCATGTTTGGACACATGTTCTTCTATGCATTTGAACATAAGACTTTGATTTCCAGCTCTGTCAGTCCTTTTCTCTCACATATTTAAAACCTTGACTAGAATTCAAGGTTGAGAGCTGAGTAATGTCTTTTGTATTTTAAAATATAAGAAGTGTTTAAAACTACTGTCTCTGTCATACGAGGGTGTGTTATGGAGAAAGAGAAAAGTAGCCTGGTGCCAGGGAAAAAGCAGTTACCAGCGGATGATGCATCTTTGCTGTCTACTTTAACCTGGGGTGTTAGCTGCAGCTATCAAGGGGGCTGAACAGAAAATTGGGGAACCATAGTGTGACAGGCTGCCTTTTCTTCCCATTTCTGCTTTGTGAAAGAGTGAATTTGACTCATTGGAAATACAACCTTAATGGAGTAAACTAACTCAGTGCCCAGTGTCTGGCCTCCTCAGCCAACTAATGCAGTTTTACAACATATTTCAATACAGCGCTAACAGCAAATAGAACATATTGGTGAATTCAGTGTCTTGTAAACTGAGGCAGTTCAATATAATGGGGAATTATTTAACAAAATTTGTGGTTTGGCTTGATCCTGGTGCTGACCAAAACCACTCTGTTGTTCCCCTCCACAGCTGCACAAGGGAGACAAAATACAATGAAGAGCTTAGGGGTTGAAATTAGGACAGGGGAGAGATTAATCAGCAACTACCATCATGGAGAAAACAGTCAATTTAGGGAAATAAATTTAATTTATTACAAATCAAAACAAAGTACTATAATGAGAAATAAACCCCAAATCTTAAAACCACTTTTCCCCACCCCTCCTTTCTCCCTGGGCTCAATGTTACTGCCCAATTCTCTACCTCCTCTGTCCCAGTGGGGAAAGGGGATGGGAGATGGGGGTTGCAGACAGCGCGTCACACATTGTCTCTGCTTCTGCTTTCTCCTCAGTGGGAAGATTCCTCACACTCTTCCCCTGCCCCAGCCTGTGGTCTCTCCCTTTGTGTGCAGTTCTTCTGGAACAGTCTCCTCCAGTGTGGATCCCCCACAGGGTGACAAGACCTAGCAGAAAATCTGCTCCAGCATGAGCTCCTATTTCCATGGATCCACAAGTCCTGCCAGAAACCTGCTCCAGCATGGGCTTCCCACAGGGTCACAGCCTCTTTTGTGCACATCCACCTACTTAGATGTTGGGCTCTCCACAAGCTGCAGGGGGATGTCTGCTTCATCATGGAGCTCCTTGGGCTGCAGGGGCACAGCAGCCTCACCATGGTCTGCACCAGGGGCTGCAGGGGAATCTCTGCTCTGGCACCTGGAGCATCTCCCCCTCACTTCTTCCCTGATGTCCATGTCCGCAGAGCTGTTTTTATCACCCATTCTCACTCCTCTCTCTGGCTGCTACCACCACCACTGATGTGTTTGACCTTGGCCAATGGTGATCCATCTTGGAGTTGGCTGGCACTGGCTCTGTCAGACACAGGGGCCTCTCCTAGCACCTTCTCACAAAAGCCACCCCTATAAACCCCCTATTACCAAAACCTGGCCACAAAAACCAACTTATTTTAAAGAAACTAGGAAAGAAAAAATGAAATCACTCTTAATGTTAATTAATATGTGTGTTTTTAAATAATTAAATACCATTATTTGTTGTCAGGAAAACACAAATTTACTACATGTTCAGTCTGTTAGTCATTTTTCCCAAGTACATAATTTTCCCAGCTATTTATAGAATATAAGCAAATGCTTACAGGCATGTTCTTTCTATCCTTTAAATCAAAGGAATAACAAATTGAAATTATGCATTCTGAGCATGTATTAATTTGTATTTTTTTTGTAATATTTTTAGATGAATGAGGGAGGCACCACCCTTTGCTTACATTTACATAAAATATTGCAAAATTAAATAGAAGTTGTTTGTTTGATGTTTGTTTTATGGTGGTTGGGGTTCTTTTTCTTTTTTTTTTTTTTTTTTTTTTTTTTGTTTCTGGAAGTAGTGTACTGTAAACAAAACAAGAATATATTTATTTTCACATTTCCTCATACCAAGGGACATGATGACGCATTGCTTTAGAGATGTATCTGTCATATTGAGCCACATAAAGTGACATGATACAATGTGACATGTTGATGAACAGTGTGACACAAGGTACAAATTTCAATGTATCATTCAAGGAGAATTATAACAAGGCAAGTCCCATATTTAAAAAGAACAGAGCTCTCTAGATTCTAGTTTCATTTTTTTTTCATTCTAGGAACTATAGAGACTGTGTGAAAAATATGCCCTTTGGTAGGATAGTAGGATCATAAAATCATAGACTATCCTAAGTTGGAAGGGACCCATCAGGATCATTTAAGTCCAACTCCTGACCCTCCACAGGACACCCCAAGAGTCACACCATGTGCCTGAGAGCGGTGTCCAAACGCTTCTTGAACTCTGCCAGGCTTGGTGCTGTGACCACTTCCCTGGAAGCCTCTTCCAGTGCCCAGCCATCCTCTGGGTTTCTAACATGCAACACAAACCTCCTTTGACAGAGCTTCAAACCTGCAGTAGTACTCTTGGACTAGTAGTACTCTATTTGCTAATGTTAATCACATGGGAAACAATTTTCTTAGCATGAATTTTTAGTCTGGCTAAAAAATACCCACTGTACCATCTAAATAGGAAAGTTGTTTTAAAAAGTTACTGAATTTTGTTCTGGTTCTGTGTGATATCAAGTTGTGAATAATGTAGGCAGAAAGGAAAGATAAATTTATTTGAGGAGAAAATCGTGCAGAATTTTAGCTGACAGGTGTTGCTTATGAGAATGCATTTCTGTACAGCAGTTATTGTACTGTTATTACTGGGCTGTGTTAGACTTATGATATATGTAGGAGTTTGTATGCAGCAGAAGCACAATATTGGTTACTTAAACAGAAAGGTTTATTCACTTCTAAATTGCTTGAATTGTGCTTTTGTGCTGTAAACAGAGCCATAGGTGAATGTATACTAGGAGTTAAAAGATGTATAATGCAACTTTCAGAAGAAAAATCTTTCTCATGTTTATATTTTAAATTTATTTACTAGGTTTCGTAGTTAAACAATATAGTTGCAAGACAGAAATTATGAAGCAGAGTGTTTCGGAGAGAATTTGAAAAAAAAATAGAATAAAAATAAAGAAAAACAAAGGAATCTTGTAATGAAAAGTTTCAGGAACTACGAAAGAAAATGCTCATGCTCGGTGCTCATAGGATCTTAAGAGAAGAAAAAGAGCAGAAGACAAATCAGGATATCTCCATATGTTCATGTTGTATGTTTGGGCCCTCATCTGAACCTACGAGTCATCTCTTTATTCCCATGGAACTCCCCAGGATTCTCAAAGGAGCCAGCTTTCTTGGATATTTTCAGGCCTCTCCCGAATACACTATGTGATAATGAGGGATGAAGAAAATCAGGTCACTGACAACTGAGATGCTGAAATTTGCCTGTGTGTGATTACTAAGGCCTTGTACTAAGGACAAATACAAGTTTTGATGCAGTCCCAGGGGAGTCTCACCATTTACCTCCATTGACTTCAAACTGAATTCTCTTTTATAACTGGTTCAGACTAGTAATGCAGTCTTTCTAGAAAACAAATGAGTCCACACAGGAAGATTTAAGGTAGCTTCTAATGAGCACAAATGCTAGTATACAGTGATTACACAAAACAAATGGAAATTAAATAACTTGCTTTATTTTCTCCCTTCTCTATCATCTCTAATAGGTTCTGTAGCCTCAGGTGCAGGCAGGATGCTTTGGACTCTATTCTCAAAGCCAGCAACATAAAGAAAGATAACCAAAACCAAAACAGACCCCAAAACCCCACTATGATCCTCCTTTTATACTCCAGTTCAGTCCATAAGAGTGAAAACCCAGATCTATTGAAGTTAATGGGAAAACTTTTACTGACTATGCTGAGGCCAAGATTTCATTTCCTAAAGAAAAAAGAAATTATATTTTGCTCTGTTTCTTTCCCTAACCTTATTAAAGAAGGCATCACTGGAAATGCTGAGGGTTAATTTATGCAGTCGCAAGTGATACAAAGCAGTACAGAATTTGACTCTTTCTATAAATGGGAATGAAAGTAGTGAACTGCATGTGAAATGGAGCTAGCATTGAAGAATAGTTGATTATCAATAATTATGATGCCTGGGATGAGTACTTTGACTTTTACAGTTCCCTGCAATTTACATGATTTAGATGTATAGAAGAGAGAGAAATGAAACAAGAGCTTCAGCCTATTTGGGGAAATAAATTTTTTTAAAAAAGAGTAGAACCAAACCTTCACTTCTCGAAAGAGCAACTGGATAGACTGCATTTGAGAGCCATCAACACTATCAGCATTTAAAAGACAACTAGACAGTGAGAGTAAAAATAATGTGATAAAACAATTCACAACTAATATCAGGAAAATTGAAATTTCAACATTGCTGTCACTCTGCTGACTGAGTTGAAGAGGTGAGCTAATGTGGGGCTTTTTTTAAGCTGTGATTGGCCTGCCAGCATGGATTTGTGTTGTCATGCTGAGGGCCCCTCTAATAGCCCAGAGGTAGCAGGTGGCTGCTGACTTACAGAGGCTTGCATCTATTTTATTATTTGTTGGCTCTTTTATCCCTGACAGATTCAAACACAAATAAATTCAATCAAGAAGCTCTACCTTTCTATGATTCCATTTGGTACCTGTAGCGAGCTGCAACACATTTCTGAAATAGCATGACAACAGTCCCAGTGATGTGACTAGAGGTAAACAAGATGTTTTATATCCTGAGTGGTGATGGCTGGGTGTCTGAAACAAGGAAGAAAAGAAATACAAGTTTCTTGAGGAGTTCACAATGGGGAAAACCAGTGCACTTTAGGACAGATGCCTTAGAAATTCTTCCTTAGAAATTTAAAGGTGCAAAATAAAGCAAACTATTGTTTTGAGTGAAAGTCAAACAACAGTATTTTGAGAACTGTCCCCAAAATAATTAGGTGCAATTGTCAAGAATATAACCACTTGGTACAAAGTGGTTACACTGTAAGTATGCTCCCGAGTTTCCACATCCTTCACCCTATGGAAGTTGAAAGTATCTTTCCATCACTTTAATGTTACTAAGAGATCATCATCCCTATCAGGGGTGAAAAGTTGATTGGTATGTGGTCCAAAGGAGTTCACTAAGTCTGAGTCAGTCTGTGAATGTCCTTGCCTCAGGTCTTCTGGTGAATGCTGCATATGTCTGAGGTTGGCCTGCCACAGGCTCTCCCAAAACCTGAGGTCTGCTGAAAAGTAATTCTCCTTTAGAAGGCAGGTGTACAGGCATCCTGCTTTTATTCTAGTCTAATAACAGAAGCCCATTTTTATGAAGTATCTGTAGAATTGGTTGAATGTGAAGGTTAGATTTTCCCAAGATCTGGATTACTTTTTCTTTGTGGAGGTAAATGCCCCTAAATAGGAAGAAAATATCAACTTGTAAATATTTTTAAATTTTGTTTTACTTGTCCTCTTCACAGAAATTTTTGAGAATCTGACAGTAACTGTTGAATCAAGGTAAAGTTATCCTTCATCCCATTTACATTTCACTTGGATTATAGGATGATATATATGACATGAAAGTACAATTTTCAAGAATTGTCTACTCAATCTAAGTGAGGCAGTCGCTAGTCCACCATGTACCAGGGCTGATAGATTTTAAGGCATTTTCATGTTCTGGTAAAAGGCATTTCTGATAAAACAATTCCACTAACTTTTATCCAGGAAGCAGTATTCCAAATTCTTATTCAGTCGTTTCACCATATTGCTGAATTGCTCCTGTTTTCCTTCAATTTAAAGGAATGGGTAGTTGATACAACACTGATCCCACCTCACATGACCCCGATCCAGTTTTCCCTTTTCTCCCTTCACTCCCCTGCAAAGAGCAGGAGTGATGTTAGGACATCCAGGTAATTTCCATACACTCTCCTACTGCACTAAATCTTCATGTTTCTCTCAACAAAACCCTCGGAAGCTCAGGAGAGATGGAAGCAGAGGAAACTAGCAGAAATGTAAGCATGTGTCAAAAGGCAAAAACCTTGAGCTTTCTCAGTGGGCCAAAGCACAAAATTAGGAAGTGTCCAGCCACTGCAATTCAAGTGCAAAACTCCCAACAATTGTCTTTAGTTTTTCTCTCTTTCTCAGGAGTCTCATATAAATGCCTACTGCATCTTAAAATTTAGCAAAAATTTTATTCTACTCCCTTGCTATTTCAAAACACTCATCATGGAGTTAGTGATAGTCAACACCTCTCTAAGACTTTTTATCTTGAATCTTTTGTCATATTATTTTTCTGTAAACATTTTTCTTATCTTGTGGTGAGGGCTGCCAAGTTTTATCTGTCTACAGAGTTCCTCAGTGTGATGTTCTGCCATTCAGTTCATGAGTCAGCACTTCTCTACGCTATCAAACCTCGCTGCACCAAAAATAAAGTTTCATATAATTTTGAACTGAACAGTAGAGATTCCTCAACAAATATTTTCAGGTCTGCAAATTACAAAAGGAGTACCTTTTTTGTTTTCTGTGTTAGTGGTCTGGCATATCAGTTGCAATCAATGAAAGATTTCAGGAGAAGACTCACCTGTGGCTCTGCTGAGTGGTAATTACAGGTAAATGCAAGCATAGGGTGGCACAAATACTCAAGTTCAGCCAATTAAAACTCAATTTAGAATCCAGGGACAGATTATAGAGTAGAGGCTAAGCAGGTTTGTGTTTTCCTTTTCACAAATAATTTCACAAAGTCCTAGGAAGAGCCGTGGACCATCGCCTATATTCTGAACTTTTTCATTTAAATCAAAATACGTCCCTGAGCAGGGAGGAATAGCACAGGGTAGTAAAAGAGAAAATAAGTGGATTTTGTGCCACTTCTTCTACATATGGAAGTTCCTTTTCCTATTTAGCCTTTTTTGACTTGTTTCTCAAAAAAACCCCCACAAAACAAAACCAAACAACAAAAACCTCCAAACAAAACCCTCCCAATACAGCCAGCAACCAAAACTGACATATAAATTTCATGATTCAGCCATATATGAATAAAAATGACAACTGAGGACAATTTGTCNAAAAAAACCAAACCAAAAAGAAATAAAAAGAGAGATTATTTATACAGAATACCTTTAAAAGATTTAGAAAACTTTAGGAATTAGTCAGATCAAAGGCGTTCAGTCCAGAAAAGAATAAGCTAATTGGTAATAGTCCTTGTAAGCACAGTTGTACTATAATGTCCATTGTTCTATCTAATCTTCTAATAATTTGGTTCTTCCATATCTGCACATTTAGCTATAAAGTGCTGCTGAAGAGGAAATTGGAAAAGTGGTTATTATTTCAGCCATGCTTGAGTCAAGGGACTTGGATTCAAATTCCCAGACTTGGATAACTTCGGTTCATTGACTCTGGGCTTCAGACTTGCATCAGCAAAAAGGAGGTGGTAAATCTGTAACTCACAGAAGTAGAATGCACATTAAATGTTCCCAGCATTTCACAAGCCTGCTTGATGCTAGCACAATAAATGTCGTGGAAGGCCTAGAAATAAAGTGTTTAATGAATGACTCATATCCTTGTCTTCCATGGTATCCTTTCTCTTTATCCCAAGTAAGAAATCTAACCCAATTAATTTGTTTAATGTTTCCAAACACATCTGGGAAAATTATATTTTCTCTCTTCGCCCTCTTCTATAAAATGAATGCACTTTGTGTAGCAGTCACTTCCAATAGGATAAATTCAGACAGATGCCCTCCATAGATACCCACAGAAAAGTGTACTTAGTGCCTGCGTGGTGAGAGAGAGACTCTGAACGTTCACACTGTAACAAATTAGAATGCAGTGTTTTGCTGGTTTTTTTTTTTTTTGTTGTTTTTTTCTCTTTGCAACTAAATACTTAGGATTCCAACCACAAATATTAAACTAAAATGAGCTGGACACATAGTTTTATAGGTAGACTGTACGATAAATGCTTCTAAGTATAATCAAGTCTTCACGGAAGCATTTTTTACTTTGTTTTGCTGGTTTTAAGTAACCACACCAAAATATCAGGAACTTTGGTTACTAAACTACATTTTAGTTGATGTAATAGCATAAATTAAATCGCTGGAGGGAATTTCCACCTTCCTGAGGAAAGACTGCTGGGAAAATTTACTGGTGACATGGTGCAAGGCTTCCAAGTAGGGACATCCTTCAAACTGAATGCAATGCTGCAGGTCCGTTTCTAATGAGAAAGGTTGTGTAGTACGTATGTTAACTCCATATTTGCTGTGGTTTTCATACTGCTGTATCTATAAAGCTTTTCATAATATGAGGCTTTCTGCACATATGCAGAAGATGAATCACTGCTGTTTGCACCTGCGAAGACTCCATTTAGCCTGTTTGCATATGAAATTTAGTGCTTGCCTAACCAAACAGTATTTTTGGGTATCCAACAGTTCTCTGCCTTTTGAGCTTCCCAAACAAGTTTGCCACATCTGATACTATTAAATATTTAGAGTCGAAAAGGAAATTACATGTTAAAAATCACTTCTCAAGTTGAAAACACAGGATTCAAGTTGTTCAGTGGAAAAGCCAGACACTGTGAGTCAGTCAGTGTGTGCATTGCTTTAATTTCTCTAATAAGACAGCATAATGGCCCATTATTGTTTTTACATGCCACCTTACTGTGCTCTTTGGACAAATTTTCTGTCAAATTTTCTTTTAGCCTCCATATATTACATTTGTATTGACCCTGGGCCCCTTTCAAAATATTATGTTAGAGAAATGTTGAAGTGTTTCACTAAAAGTGTTCAAAGCCACTTACAGCCTTCCCGTAAACATCTTGTTATTCAACTCTCCATTAGAGGTATTATATGGTGGTTTATGGATATGGATATGTATATTTATACCTATATATACATATATATATTGCATTTTTATATGTATATACATAAATACATACACATACACCTGGAAATATACATATACACACTTGCATATAGGAATTGTAAAAACCTAAATACTTATGATTAGAAACTTGCTGTTATATATACGCAAAAGCACATTAAGAACTCACAGAAAATTTGATAGATCAACTAGAGCAAAAGCAAGCTCTGCAGCTGGTAGTTCTTATGTATTCTAGAGTTGGATTCTTGTTCAGAGGATTCTTTTGATCTATTTTCATTAATGGGTGCAACAAAGACCAGTTCAGCTTGAGCAGCCCTAAAAATTGGTAACATATACATATACTATTGCTTACATACCCTATGGATTACAAATGACCCTAAATTAACACTGGAACAATTTATGGTGTTGGTGGTGAGGCACTGGAAAAGTTTCCCCAGAGAAGCAGTAGATGCTGCATCCCTGGAATTGTTGGATGGGGGTCTGAGCAACCTGGTCTAGTGGAAGGTGTCCCTGCCCATGGCAGGGGAGTTAGAGCTAGATGGTCTTTAAACTTCCTTCCAACCCTACCCAAGCCATTCTATGATTATGATATGATATGACATAGCATGATATGATATGATGTGATATTTTCAAGGGCAAAATTTATGCATGAACACTTTGTACTAGCTTATTCTTATTTACACATTAGCTTTTAGCTCAAATATCTCTACACCTTTCTCTGACTGCTTTTTTCCTGATATGTTTATTGACTGAAGTCATATTCCCTCTGAGTTTTTGTTTTGCTAGTTTAAGAAAACCAGAAGTCTGCAGTCCCTTCTAAAAAGGTATCTTTCTTCTAGTCATAATAAATAGCTGAAACTATTAAATCAGATTTATGTCTGACTTCAGCTTGAAGGTGCTTCACTTCAGAGTGTTTGAACAGAATGTGTATACTATTCTAAAAGCCTCATGGTATGTCCTACATTGATTGGACATTTCTGTATTTCTTTACCGGAAATCTCTTTGGTTGCTTTCCTACTTCAATGATTCATTGCTGGTCTTTTCAAACATGAAAAAAGAATCATATTTTACTTTTTGTGTCCAAAATGAGCTCAACATTTTAGTTGTTAGTGGTCTTGGTAATAGGAAATAAGGATAAGATGTTGTGTATTTCCTACTGAATATGTTAAATTATTTTAAAAGTGTTTTGGGAAATTCACGACATTGTGAAACAAAAGTGTGACATGTAAATACAAACAATAATGGTATAGACTGATGACTCATTCAAATAATTGCAGTATGTACACAGCTAGTAACGAAATGGAACAGAGAGTTATGACAAGGTTGCGCAGTTACATAAAATAACAGTTACACAATTAGGAGCTTTAAACCCTTTCAAATCATCATAAATACAAATACAAATGCACCAGGCAGGCCAATATTTTCTGTTTGAAAATGTTGAATCAGAAAGGTAAAAAGTTTTGTTAATATTAATTTTGGAGGAAACTTTCTTCCTTAACTTTCTGTTTTGCAACAAGAAAAAAGAAAGAAAATTGTGAGGAGATGAGTTTCTGATGGCATTTCAGTTTCTGTTCACATTTTTCCTAGTGATACTTTCATTTCTCTTCACACTTCTTTGAGAAAATATAAAGTAGAAAAGAGGAGAAAAAAATAAGTATAAGAAATATTTTGACATTTTCCTCCTGTAGATATTTATTAGAAAAAGAGCTTGCATTAAATGAGAAATTTTAATCTCTGTTCATCTAAAAAACACCAGCATATAATGAAGTCACTTGTTCTCTTTTATTTCCTTGAACATCCATCTTCTGTTTTCCACATCTGTAGATCTCTTAATTCCGTGAAGTGCAAAGTCTGGTACCATTTCCCGTTTCTCTAAAAACTCAAACCCACTCAGGAAACAAATAAATAAGCAGAAAACATGAAATGTCTCAGGACTTGGAATGAGACTTTTGACCTTCAGGTTAATCTTTGATTTGTGTTACGGATGAGCTACTCTATTGGCCAGGTCCCAGTTGTGCTATGAATTGTGTAAACACAAACGCAAACCAGGAGTTCTCTTCTGAGGTAATCAACAGTCTAACTCTTAGAAAAAAACATGAGGTACCTGCAGGCTGGGAGAGAGAGAGAGAGGGAAGGTGTACTGGAAGAAAAGAAAAAATGAGATAATTCTGATCAGTGTGGAAGAAGAGGGGTTCACATCTGAGAAACTTTCTATAGGCAGCAAAATGAATTAATGAGGATGAACCTGTAGAAGCACAGTCAAGCGATGTCTAGTAAGCTGTAAGAAGCAAGTATTGTCACAGAACATTGTACAAATGCATTTTCCAGAATATATAGGAATATCAAGCAGAGATGGGATCTGACATTTCAGTAGTAAACAAGAAAGACTGAGCAGATGAGCACTCCAAAGAGCCTTGGATGTAAAAATAAGTAATCTCTACTTGGTGTGATAGAAGCTGAATGAATAGAAAGATGCATATAGAGGGCTGTCATTACCAAAGCAATGAGCTATGAAAATGATATTTTGCTGAAGCACTTTGAATATGGTAAGAACCTGAATGAAAGCTTTATTAGTGTGTCTGTATGTGGAAAGATATGTCTTGTGATGGAAATTAGTTGTACTGAAAGTTTCCTGTAGCTAGAATCTAACAATACAAAAAGATGATGGACTCACTCACATCATTCAGTTTTGAGCCTCACATGATTAGGTCTTTTAGTGATGAGGGACAGGATGATGATTCTCAGAGAAAATTTGAAAAGAGGAAGAGTAATGAACCGGGGGAGAAAAAAATCCCACCAAAACAAACAACTAAAAATATCCAAACCTCACCTTAATTTTTGCAACCTTCAGCTTGTGTTTTTAAAAATCAGACCAGTAGTCAGGAAGACAGGCCAAGATTTTAATCAAGCAGGAAAGACCAAATCTTTAGAGCAGAGTTAGATCTACAAATGTTGATCTGCCCAAAGGTGCAGAAACAGTGAATATAGTGTTTGTGAAACGATGTTTGTGGATTGTTTTGTCCATTGGTTTGGTATAGATCAAAAGAAGAAAATCAAGTTATCATATCTGGAGAACAAGCTGGAGAAACGGTGCTGGAGAAAGGGCACTGGAGAAATAAAATGGTATATGTATGAAAATCTGGATTAGTTTTTATGAAAGTTAACATAAAATCCCTACAAATGATATCTGTAATGGCACAGTTGCCACAACAATGGCAAAAAGATAATTCTAAAATATCTTGATCATGCAGTCAAACAAGCCCATCCAGTCCCGTACAAATGTTTTTGTAAGACAAACACCACTGCAGAAAAAGGATTATACATCACACATGGAAAATTGCACATATGCAAAAAAATTGGCTGATAAAAAAGAAAACATACTGTAAATCAGTGTTCTGAAAATATTTTAAAAGCACAATGTAAAATTAAATGCACGAAAGCTTTTTGACTGGAGATGTGGCAAAAAGGAATAATGATACTTTGAAATATGCATAACGCTGATAAGACGCATACTACACTTTTCTTTCAGTTTTGGCATCTACGCTTTTTTAGAACATTGATAGAATGAAATTGATATGACATACCCCTTCTGACTCCTCTACAAAGAGAGGACAGGAAACGACATTACACAGTGCTTTTCCTTCTTTAAAAAAAAAAAAAAAAAAAAAAAGTAAAAATGAATTGATTTGTTATTGATTTTGTTCCTTCTGCGGGTTGAGGTTTGGATGAGATGACCTCCTGATTCCTTTCCAACCTAAATCAGTCTAAGAGCTATGATAATGGCATTTTCATAAAATAATAGGAGCAAAGGGCATAACAGCAGCTATTTGACATATTCAAAAGAGAAATGACACGTTTTCTCACATAAAGAGAACTAGTTATCATTAAAAAAAGATTGAACGTGCTTGAAAGAAATTTATTGGATTCCTCTTCCCTTGATGCTTTGATTTCAAAGTTGCCTGAACTCCCGATGATGTGCTTTAGCCAAGCACAAGTTTTGCCACAGTCGTGCACAAGTGACTGAGCTCCATACAAGGTTAAGTAGATGAAATGCAATGTCCCGTGGTTTGACATGGGTCAAAGTAGGTGAAGCAGTTTTCCCTTCTGGCCCTCCTCTCTGCGAATCTATGATTCATGTTAATTTTGTTCAGAGTCTATTTTTTGGTAAGCTGTTCCTTCCTGATAACGTTTTTGTTTTCTCCACCCTGATCTGAAACAATTTTCTATGAAGTGACAGATTTCCCAAGGGAAATATCACAGCTTCATGATTTTACTTGATGGCACTAACTTGGCCTTTAAATTTGGGCTACAAGTAAGTTTAAAATCGAGTGTGACAAAGGCAGTGGTATGTGAAAAAACATCTGCTACCTTTAAAATGATTTAAAAATACTTACTGGAGGCACATGCTAGCTAAATATTTTTTTTCCACAGACAATTGAAGATGCAAAGAAAAGACTATAAGGATGATTTCATTTAATTTTGATTTCCTTTGCACCTTTTTTAAGAATAAAAAGAAGATTAAAGATGTTCTCAGATGGTTAATGTTAAATATTCAGGTTCAGAGTTTCAAAGATGCCTATGGGATTTGAACTCCTGTTTCCGATTAATTTTAAAGCAAATATTCAGGTAAGCCTCAATTTTTAAGGGAAGTTGCGTCTGAATCAGTGCATCAAAATATCACCTCTCCTGAACAGCTTTGTCAAATATACACTACTGTCTTTCTTGATTATTCTTTTTTTGTTATTGTTGTTGTTGTCACACAATGGCCTGCTAATGCGCTAAATACCTTCATCATTGCCTTAGCCTCCCTGAGTCTAGATAATAATAAGATAATAGATATTAATTAACTGACTGATAATACTTTCTGATCTGTATTTAACTAATTTTCAAATGGTGACACTTAGGGGAATTTCTTTTTGTGCAAAATAACCAAAACCAGCTCTAGGTGTTAGCAAGCTGATCTTTAGAACCAGATTATTAGGGAATTCTAAATGTAAGACTATTAACTGGATGATCCTTGATCCCTGACATGAGCTGCCATCCACAGCCCAGTCGTTGCCCGCTCATCTCCCTGCGGGAGCCACGCTCTTAAGAAGATTACATTACACAAATAACAATGAGCTTGGATAGAGGACAAACCAGGAGAGAGTCCATTAAACCTTTCACATCATTACAAGCCTCATTGTTTTGCAGATGAGCAACATAAAGTAGAACATATGCATGAGGCCTGTTACTGACTCTCTGGGTACTGGGGATTTCAACTACCTGAACCTAGTTGATTGCTGGTAAATGAATAAATAACCTTGAGATAATCCTTCCCTTTTGCCGGAAAGGTGCCCTGCTGAAATAGCAGATAATAAAAAATTGTCCAGATTTCCTTTATCGTCTTTTTGGTTCTCTGTTTTCTATGTACTGTCCTGTAATTGCTGTGGTCCCTGCTTTTTGCCATCTGCTCACATCAGAAGTTGAAACTGGTGTTTGTATTGAATCTTATTAAGCTGGTCCAGGGGAGGAAATAAAAAGAAAATTATAGGTAGTCTTCCCACAGTATCTGATTTAAGGCACAGGCCACCTCTGAAAAAGATATTTTTCATGGAGACCTGGAGTTCTGAAGTTATCAATTTCCATGGTTGTATGTCACAACAAGTGGATAAAAAGTGATTTATTCAAAGTTTAACTGGCTGGTTTATCTTTGTAATGTGCTCCTACAAAAGCTATTTTTTATTTTTTGTGCTGGGTGACTGTTGATCATATTTCATTTATTCATACTTAACATTAATTTTCATGTGATTTTTTTCTCCAATATTATTTTTGTCTGATGTCAAAATGATGGCTTGTTTATTCAATTTTTGAGCTATTGCAATAATAGCAGAGAGCTCTAATTTTAGATCAGAACACCAGTACACAAGCCTTTGAGAGGTTTCATTTAATGATAAGGTGCATACCTGCAAGTAATAGCTTGCTTAGCCAATTGTAGCTTAGTACTAGAATTCTCTCTTAAAGAGAAACGCAGAATGACAGAATAATAAATATTAATCTTTTTGAACCTCCAGAAATAACCTTTCAGATCAGATTCAGATCTATGATGATATTTTAGCAAAGAACTTCATAATATTTTTCTACTTTAGGGTGAATTGAGCAACTAAAATAAGTCAGGAAAATGGATTCTTATTGTGCTAAATGTGAAAAACATTGATGCCTATTACTTTTCACTTATCATATAGACTTGTTCCTTCACTAGCCTATTTTTTACACTCTAGGTATTAATCTGCTACACTAGTAATGATCCTAATTAGCAGTGCTTACTAATACCTTGCATTTATATACCCTTTTTCCCTGAAGTACCACAAAATGTTGGGCGGTTTGAATGAAGATGATCGCAATTTGAATTCAATCTTAACAAAATTGGTTCATATAATGCAGCTCTCTGAGTCCAACAGGGCTACAGGTAGACTCTGAGAGCTCTACTAGCGACTCCTGATTCGGGATCTTGCACTTCCTATGGACTAAATGAGATGTGAAAGAGGCTCACTGTTTGTGTATGTTTAACCAAAGGGGAAAGAAAAAGTCTCACAGTGGGTATGGGTGAGAAATTCTTAACAGGTTGGGTAGGTTTGCATACCCAGTGATTATTGTACCTTACTTATTTAGTCTAAATGCAAAAAGGCAGTGGTGGGTGAAACTGAAAAGGCTGAGTAGTTGAGACAAGATTTGTTAAGAATATAGCGATACTTAACCAAAGCAAACAGTCAAACTCCAAGACCTATAGGGCTGATTTTCACAAGAAAGTAATTTTTAAAAGAAAAGGTTCTCATGTGACTTTTCTTAATTTTAAGTTCTGCCTGGACATGACTGCCAAAATCTTTTTGGTAAAAATAATAAAAGAAAATAAAAAATAATTTTTTATGAACTTAAGTGCCTTTCAAAATGATTTCTAGAGTTGATTATTTATCACAGGTCACACACCAATAACAGTGAGAGATCTTTTTTCATCCCTGAAGAAAAGCTTTTTCATTCCTGTAAAGCAAAGAAGTAACACCACAGAGCATGAATTCACGTGCAGCTTCAATGTGTCTGGAGGAAAATGTCTCAGGCAGGGAGGTAGATGGGGGGAGGAAGGTGGTGGGGAAGAGAGAGAGAAGGCAGGCTGGGGGGAGAGAGGGAGGAGAGAGAGGCTGACTCACTTTGTTTCTCCTCCAATATTTCTCATAAATCCATTTAATTCCCTCCTTGTACTCTGAGGAGAAGGTAACATCTTTCCATGGTTCTAATCACAAACCCTTCACTTCTTGTGGAACTATTCAATTATTTTCCATCAGACCTTGCAGATCTATTCACTTTCTGCTGCTTTTCTCTTTCACTGTTCAGTGTGAATGGGCAAACTGCTTATAAAAAGCCTGGGATTAGAAATGAGTGGCTGTTGCAGTTTATTGGTCAAATCCAAGCAAAATTACTCTCTGAGGATTTGAAGGGAACTTGCTTGGAATTTGGCTGTATTTCACTTGAGTCCTTTGGGTCCCATTAGTCCCTCACTTTCATTATCCTAAGCACCAATTCATTTCACTTACTCTCACCTTTTCCCATGGCCATATTGCTTACAATACCATGATAAAATGATTTTATTGCCTGGTTTTTGTCTATGAAATTTTATGGACATAATAAATAAAATACACTTTTTCTGATGTATTTGCAACAGTAACTGTACCCTATTGCATACAGATATCAAATTCATGCCCATTGTATGAATATTTTATATAAAGACAAGTCCTGGAAATAAAATTAATAGCTTTAGCATACCATTGATGATTCCATAATAAATACTTCTCCCATTATAAATCTATTGCATATTACTTTAGTTAAGATAATCACTTTTACTACTGTAAGTATTCAAATCTTGTGAAACAGTGGATACTATTTCCATGTTAAATACAGTGGTTATCATGCTGAATACTTTAGGCAGCGTCCTGCCTTTCCAGATATGTGTTTAAAGCAATTATTTGGCTCAAGTGAAGTAATTTTCATTATCTATTATTATGAGGTTTCTAAATATACTCAACATTGTGTGCTAGCTGTATAAGAGGTTTACAGCTGACATCTCAACTGCTTGTTCTACATCCCATATTTTTCATCAGTGTGGAATTGTATTTATTATCTAAATGTCCATTGTTAGTCCCATATCAGTTATGAAATTGTAATGCTTGCATATGTAAGTTACAAATATAAGTTAACCAGAGTTTTCTGAGGGAATTGGAAGGGTTTAGAGAAGAAGAGTGATTTGATGAATGCTGATCAGTTGGTGAGAGACCAGAGTGTCTCATCTTGCTTTCGATGGGTGCATATTTGCAATTCTGTTTCTTATACAATTGCAATAAAAAAGTCTGATGACTTTTGATTCATTTTGTGTATTTCATACAGATGGCCATTTTCATAAGTTTTTTTGGCGGGGGCAGGGGGAATTTTTTTATTTCTTAAATGTCTATTGCAGCCTTCATTTAGGGCCAAGTTGAAAGAATTGTTTTATTCTTACTGAAAGGAGTGTGCAGAAAGCTGGGCTCGGTTCCTCCACCAGGGCAGCAGCAGCAGCTGCCTTATCCACTAGATAGTCTCTGAATACCTTGACCTGATTCAAAGCCCACTCCTGTCTAAACTGGGTCTTACAGTTGTAGAACTCTCAGAGGTGAATGATTTTATCTTGCATGATCAAGTTTGTGGGTGAAAAAAATTAAAAGAAAAAACAAACCTAAATGTTCTATTTTTACCTTCTCAGAATCTTGAGTCTACCTTACTGATTTTTGTTAGTAGATTTGAGGTCTTTGTGTCTTGTTTTTAAATTGCACAAGGTGTTTCTCTTCCCACACAGGTTGTAACTTGAAAACCTCTAAACAAGTTTATGATGACAAGTTCTATCCAAAGACTTTATGCAAATCAGATTCACAGTGATTTTTGGAATTAAGAAACATAATGAAGCAAATGAAAAATATGCAAAAATAGGTGAGGAATTATAGGGTGGGAGTATGCTGGTGGGAGTTCTCAACCTACCTGCTCAGTAGCCAAAAGAATCTCTTTTCTTTTTTTGTTAAGACATATTCTCCTGACTTCTCTGTGGTTTAGAAGTTAAAAATTTCTCAAATGGCCTAAACTAGTACTAGTCCAGGCAGCAAAGTCATGTCTAGAATGAAGTACAACTGTGCATCATCAAAAATAGGTTGCCCTATGCTGAAACAGAAAAAGAAAACAGATGGCATGCAAAACCAGAGCTGTGTGAATTTTCTGTCCTGTGACAGATTTTGAAGGTGAGTTTTTTCTATATCAGTTTGGGATATAAAGTAAGAATCTAGGAATATCTCTATCTCGCTCTAAAAAAAAAAAGGGGTAACATAGAGAGTAAAGAAAGTGAGATAAACTTACTTTTTATATTAATTTCTTAGCATTGAAACACTGTATTTCAAAGATTATATCTTAAATATTTTATTCTGAGTTAAACAGAGAACTTCAAAATGAGAATCCTTCTTGTAACAAAACATTAAAATTTCTGGTTTTAAAATATCAATACAAATTTTTTGATGTTTGGAATCCTTTTTTCAGACCTGAGGGTCTTTTTTTTTTATTTTGGAGGATTGTTCAAACTGAATATGTTCCTGATACAGCTATGGTTTTGTCAAATAAATGCTTTCTATGAGAAAAAAGAAAAATTAAAAGATACAATCAAATGTTTTGTTCATCCAATGTAGGAACAAAACATTTCTGTAAAGGCATCCACAATTTTATTCTATATATCTGAACTTTTCGTTTAACAACAGTCTCCACTCACTTCCTCATAGAAGTTTAGAAGGTGCAATTTTTAATGTTCTCTTCAGACTCACATTTTCTTGTAGGCCCAGTAAATGCACTCAAATGAACACAAGAGGTTCGCAACACCCATCTCAGTGATGCTCATTTGTTGCTGTCACTTTCTGTTGTTTTTTCTCTCTTTCTATGACATAATGTAGCTTTAAAGATGCAATTTTGTCTGGTAAAAAGTGCTTACCTCCAAAAATCTTGTTACACCTAATGGAAATTTCTTTTGCCTAGAAGAAACACTGGACGAACCAGATAATCCAAGTATTTTGGCAAACCTGAATACTTGGAGATTTCGTCCCTATTGTTCCTTAATAACTTGTTGTCAGTTTTATTTTCTATGCTCTATTTCTGGGTACTGGCAAGATGCTAATAAGAACAAATTTTAAAGCTGGTTCTAGGTATATCTGAGGTATGTTCAGACACTATTTTGAATTATCTACTAGACAAAGATATTAAAGTTTATTACCTTCTGACCTAACTGAACTCAAAATATATCCTAAAACTGAACTTTATTTCATTAATACATCCTTTGTTTATGTCAAAATTTTAAAAATGCTAGAGTAAGGAAGTGCAATATCAGCAAGTCCTCCTTCTCCTTCAAAGAAGTGAACAAATTAATTTGTTAAACATTTACCTTGAAATACCATCCTGCCTTTCCTCTGTAAAGTAAGAAAGAATCAAACTTGTGATTTCCATAATTCACAGCCTTCCTTTAACCTGAAGTTTTAAAATATCCATTACAAAATCAGTATTATGATTTAGTACTTGCAGTATTATTGACTTGTCCAATAGCAACAACAAAACACAGCAAATCATCCTAATGACATTGTGGAGAAACTAATTAGTAAATTAGGACAGAATGTTAATCTACTCTAACGCTCAAGCAGAACTCACTTATCAATCCTTATCAGCTTGAGCTCTCTCTGACGACAGGAGCAAATATTTATCTAGCTCACACTGAGTAGTAATTCCAAATAAGGTATCAATGTATCTACCTTACTATTTTCATAACTGATTTAGACTAATCTGAGGCATTATATTTGAGTTTTTTTGGTTTTTTTCAATATCAATATCAACATCAATACCATCTTCTTCTCTTTCTGATAGCCATGAATAAAAAGCATATTAGAACAGACTGTGTTAAGGTACTCAAAAAAAAGATCACTTCTGATGAAAATCCCTGCAAAGTTCTGTACACTGTATTGATAACTAACACAGAAAAAATACAAGCAAATACAGTACTACTGAGTTTGGGATGAGAACTAAGAAATGAATGGTCAAAAAGACTACAAGGAAGAGTTCAAATAAGCATATCAGTAACAGGATCCAGTGATTTTGGTATTAAATTTATGAAAGAAGGATCAGGTCCATTTATATTAAAGATCAATTAATGAAGGCATATTTCTTCACCTGGTAAGACTTAGCTCAAGGTTAATATCACTGCTTTTTAATTTATTTTTTTAAGTACAATGAATCTATAGTTTTATTTAATTAATATAATATGCAAAATGCTCAAGAATTCTCTTTAAAAGTAGAAGGAACTGATATAAAAAGAAATAAAATGACACCTGCAAATGAGCAGGTTTAAGCTATCTCAGATAGTGCTCCTTGTGCTCCTTGAATCAATAACTGGATTCAATGATGAAAATCCAAATCAGAGAAAAAAGGAAAAAGAAATCCCAGAAACGCAAAAAGCAAATTGTCGTATAAGAAACACAGATGACTAAAATGGACAAAAATGTTGGAGTATATACATTATAAAAAATCTGTCTATGAACACATAAATACAAACACTTTAATAATTACAACTGTGATTGAATATAGCCATTATCCTGCATTTTGGCCTACACTGAATTATCCTTCTGATTCCCAAAATACTCAGGAGCCTGACCTTATTCATCCCACTGCCCTCTGACAGGCTTCATGAAGTCACTGGTACCTATCTCCTTGTGAAATTGCTTTTTGCTGAAGAAGGCTCAGCCTTTGTGAAGCAGATTTCCAAATCCTTGACTATTATTTGTGGATTCTGAAAACAGTAGCAAAATACTAACTAGGAGAAATAAAGTAGACAATGAAATATTTGAGACATCAGAATAATTTGGCTTTAGTTTAGTAGGGAGTTTTAAGTCAGTTCTGCTTTCTTGACTTGATTTGCCTACCTCTGATCCTCTCAAGGTGATAACTCATTCTGAAGATAAATGTGTATATTTTTTGTGCTCTAGGGACTATTGTCAAATCCAACACATCAAAGCCTCTGTCACACAGCTTGTATGCTTTTGCAAGTATTGGCTAGACCCAAAACGTTCTCGGATTGTGTATCTCTCCTTTCCCCTTATTTTTAACACAATGGAATCTAGTGCTAAAGGAAAGAAATGAGGAAATACACATAACACAAGTTTGCTGTAAAAAATAAAAATTTTGGCCATAAATATTTGCTAATGCTCAGCTGCAGATGTGTCAGATTTTCCTGTAACCATGAGAGAAGGTGACAAGCAGAAAGATTGTCCTTCTAGAGCTCTGATAAAGATGCAATAAGACAGACAAAATGGGATACCTGCAAGTTCATAAGAAATGCCATGAGCTCAGGGAAGAGAAATGAAAAATATCAAGCAGTTCTCCTGAGCAAAGTTAAAAAATATATGTGGTGATTACTTGTCAAAAATGTAACATAAGCCAATTTGTAGGTAAAATAATATCTTAACATAAATTACTCAAATATTGATGCATAAAGGTAATTATAACTTGGAT
The DNA here is from genome assembly GCA_013398855.1 of Mohoua ochrocephala. Lineage (NCBI taxonomy): Eukaryota > Metazoa > Chordata > Aves > Passeriformes > Acanthizidae > Mohoua > Mohoua ochrocephala. The sequence continues at coordinate 10,679 of VZTA01014326.1, read as the reverse complement.
ATATTTAAATTGTCTGAAGATATAATTAGCTCTATATATTTTTCTAAACGTGGGCAGAGTAGTGCGCTTTACTACTAACTTCCTACAAGCCTTTTAAAAGTGTACTTGACATTTGTTATGGGGGCAGTGTTCTGAGTCTGAAGAGACTTTTGTGTCCACACCTGATGCTAAAAGGAACAGTGACAAGGAGGCTGGTGTTAGTCGACGGCAGAAAAAAAAGTTAACTGTGAATTAGTTGTGAAAATCTTGGTCACAGAAATTAATTTTAAGTGTACTTGAGGAGGACTATGACTATAATATGACATTCTAGGGGAATTTTTGGTTTGGTTGAGTTCAGATGACAGGGACGTGATGCTGAGAATTTTCTGGCAATAAATTTCTTACTGGCTCCTTCCTGAGATTTTAGAATTCCTCTTGGCAAAGAAAAGCAGGAGAGGCAGTCACTAAAACAGCTGACTTCCAAACAGATGCTAATTATTAAACATCTGAGAGCTTTTGGACAGTCAGAAAACTGGCGTAAAATATAACCGTTGTCATAAGGACACCTTATTTAGGAAAAAGGAAAACAGTTTTTGTCCTATCTTGCACTGCTGGATAACATTTCAATGCAAGTCTTTTTTTAGTAATTGCAGAGGAATAGATTATATTCGGATTTTAATTTCAAATTAAACAAGACTGCCCTTCAGAAACTTTTGGATTGCAAAAGATGTTTTTGTTAGTATGCCGAGATTTCTCTGAAATAGCTTTGCTATTCCTGATTTTCTCACTCTTTGAATAAAGAAAAAAACCCATACTGTGTATCTGTGCTCTCTCATGGCTTCTTATAACAAATAAGAAACTAGCAAACTTCTGTCACACAAATATGCTCATTACTTATAGTTAATTTAAATTCTTATGTCCAGAAATAGACTTGTGTGCAGTGCCACTGTCCAACTGAGCAGCCTTCTTGTTTTTATTTAGGATCTTCAGGTTGCTGTCTTATGTATGATACATTCCTTGCTCCTAGAAAAGGATTCTTGTGGGGCTGTTTAACTTCCAGAATTTATTTAGAAGAGATCTACCTCCCACCATTCCACTAATACTCTCATCTGCTTCAAAAAGGCTAAATAATTTTCAAAGGTGTTAGGAGCTGTATTTTTAGTGACAGCTTATGTCTTTTTGGCACATTCCTGGTACAGCAATGTTGGCAGACCTCATGTTACAGAATCTCCTGGTCTGTCATGTATTAAATCTGTTCTTTGGTTATCCAAGCACTTAAAATACTTGCGAGTGTCAGGTTTGCAAGTAGATGGATATTTCTTTAGTTCAGATTTGAATACCAGGAGAAGCTAAAACATCAGAAAAGGCAGAGCTTTAAAATGTACTCATGCGGTCAGATACCTGCAGTACTTAAAGATGTGTATTGAACAAACTAAACAGCTTGCTGATTCTGATTTCGGGTGGTAGCAAATGTCTGAAAGGTATATCTAAATAAGTAATAAAACCTAATATATAGACAGTTGTGATAACAATGATAGATGCCATGGTATTTAAACAGATAGCCAGACGTATCATCAAAAGTGAAGGCTTATCTCACAACCACATTCAGCATATAAAAATCCAACCATTTTTTATTTAAATGTTTTTGGATTATGTGATAACCTTACCTACATTGCTTCAATTGTTATAAATAACAACAAGAACCACTAGCAATAGGCCGGATAGGATTCATTTAATGCAGCACACTTAGGGAAAGGAAAGATGGTCCAGTGATAGAAGTGACAGCTTAGAGCTTGGGAGACGATTGAGATATCTTAGCATTGACAAAAACTCCTCGTGCTGCAATGCTTCCTGAGGATAAATACACTGGAGTTGTTAAAAGCACTGACCTCTACAGTAATGAGGCCTGTGCAGGTAACACAGACTAATAGGCATTGCACTCCACTGTTTGTTTTGTGGCATCCTAATGATTCTGACATAAAGGGAACAAACTCAAGGAGACCTGAGCTGAGATCTGCTGGCCTGGTAGGCAGCTTTGGCAAAATCACTCATTTTTACTCATTTCTCCCTATATAACCATGAGAAATAATCCCACTTTTCTTTGTACAACATCCTGCAATTGTTTTATGACATGTGCTGTCTAAGGGTATTGTTGCTGTTAACAAAATAATATTTATTTTACTTTTCATAGAAAGGTGTACTGAAGGTGTAAAAAACTCTAATTGTGAACCTATACTTGCATTTAGAAGAAGGAAATACACTTTGTTTAAGCTATATATTCTGGGCTTTTTTTTCCTCAAATCTTAATATGTTCTTATGGAATTAAAGGAAAAATATGGGAGCCCTCCAGTGGTGAAAATAATGTATCTGGATTTCATAATGTAGCTATTTTGCTGTGACTGGTGCCTGTTTGCAAAATAATTACTGTAGTTTCTTGACACATATAGATATTGGCATCATTTTGCTTAGCAGGACTTGATGTTGTCCATTATTTTCCTGGACTTGCATATAAATGTGTTCCCAGATGACATTTGTAAAACCAGGAAAGTCAGATTTGTCTCACGTTACTTCCTTTTCTATACAAACAGGAAAACCCTCAGGGGCTCTTTGTTTGTTTGTTTTCTTCCCACTAGGACTTGCGTGGGTTAATCACGTTCTCCCCTTCCGCAAGGTTCTCACCTTTAAAGGTGAGTGGATGAAAAGGGATTTACAATTGCAGTAATAGAGATGTTTGTCTGGCCTGATCCACCCATTCTTTGGCTTCCTGGATTATCATGTCAATCCAGTCACCATTGGCTTTCAGAACTGCACCCCCCTCTGTAAAGCTGTGGGACATCCTTCTGGAAAGGCTCTGGACAGCTGGTCGGTCACTGCCTTGAAATTGAAACCTCAGACCATATTGTACTGCTTCAGCAAAAGAATGCACATTTTGGATTTCTATGCTCAATTTGCCACAAAAAAAGAGGAGTTATTATTTCTGTGGAAAAACATCTATTGCACTCCAGGAAGAAAATGGAGATCATAATCTGCTTTCCAAGAAAGTGTAACTATAACTTGCTCCACTTATGCCTGCAGAGTCCACTGGGACTACAGTCCGTCCCTAAACGCGTTAATACTGCCACTACTACTACAAAAAAAATCCTTAATATGGAGCTCTTGCACCTTTAATTCCCATTTGTAAGACTTTTGAACATTTTAAATCTAAACATGCCAGCATAACTGTCAATGGCTTCTCCTAGAGAAGTTGCAAATGTGGAGTTAAAAGCAGTTTCCTTGTGAGTGATGAACATTTAAAATACAAATGCATGAAAAGCAGCAGACTTCGGAGAGTCCTTCTACAGCACTGGAAACAATAGGAAACAGGAAGAGCAAAGCATTAGACATTTGCCTTTTTTTAATGAGGCTAGCTTTTGTTGGAAACACATGTTGATAAAGTGCATGGTGATACTGAGAATATTTCTTTGAAGCAGTTGGCATCTGAGGTATTCATAAGAAGCCCACAGCAAAAGCTGTACAGCCAGAAGCCCACTGTAGCACTATTATCTGCACCACAACTGTCACAGGTAGATTCAGAAAAGGCACAGGAAAACTCATCTTAATGATACAGAAGTGAGTGTGCACACACCCCCACTGTTTTGCATTGTGTTTAGCCAGAGGGATTTTTCTGAGTACAGACAGAGGAGGAAGAATTGTGTTTCCTTCTGATTTTGTTTTCTGTTTTATTTCATTTCAAATCTAGTCAGGCCACTGAAGTATACAGAACAGCAGAAATAAGATTTTAAGAGGTTGAATGTACTTCACATCCTTAGCCCTTAGATTTCAATGCTTTTTACCATATCTTATGCAGCAGCTGCAGAGTCCAGGACTCCTATTGTCATGGAAAAATAAAGGCCTCATTTAACTGCTGGTGGAGCTGTAGCGTGTGATGTGTGTTTGTTAGTCTAAGACATCTGCTCTTTGTGTCAACTACTAACTCCAGACACCACAGAGTGTTCCCTGTCCCCTGTCAGGCTGTATACAGAGGCAGTGGGTTAGAGCTATACACTGCCCTCCAACAAAAGAATAAAAAGACAAAGAAAATATTTGTGTGCTGGGGGACTAAGTGACAGGAAAAGACATACTTTCAGCTGTGGCTGGGAAGTTATGTGATTAGCATGTGACAGGCTGCTGGCCCCTTAACCACTGGCTGCATAGGGATGACTGACTGCCAGGGAGGCTCTGGATGAGATTATGTAATCTGACAAAAACAGTTCTGAGAGGATGCTGATTTTAGTTACCAGGCCAACATTACTCACAGCGTACTTATCATCAGGAGATATTTAAAATATGCAGTGGATCAAGCAGCAGCCACCCTGGAGTAGGCATGGCACTTCCCATAACCATGTCTACCTGGATCGGATCCCTGCATGGGTGAGGGCCACCTCTGCAGCTCCCTGATTTTCCTCAGGACCCAACAGTCCCATGCCACTGCCCTTCACCATCCTCCAGACCCCTTGGAACATCCAACAGCCCTCAGCTGCAGTTGTCAGAACAACAAGCCAGCATCTAGGAGTGTCATCTAGGAGATGCAATTTAAATGTCCAAAAGTTTTATTTTTTTCACTTGCAGGGAAGTATAGGGAGAAAAATGAAAAATAAAAATCTGAATTTGTGAAAGATGAGTAACTTTAGGACCTGATGTGCTAATTTTTTTGTAACTTCAAAAAAAAAAAACAAAAGGAAGAAAAAATATTCAGTTTTTTATGACAATAAAGAAATTTTGCAGTTTTGACATACAGAGATGTTTTGTTAAATTTGTAGCTGTCTGTCAAACAAAACAGAAATTGAATGGATTGTTTTTGATGAATGTTTACTTTAAATTTACAGACCGTTTCTTGCTTTTAGTGAGAAAGTAAAATTTTCTTTGCTTTGGTTGAGTGTTGGACTTTTCACACAATTTTAACTATCTGGAAGTTAGATTTCTCAGCTGGCTGTCTCATGAAACTTAATGAAGGGATATGAGGAGTGAGTGTCAGGTAGTGTGTCTTCAAGATCCAAGCTTGCATCGACTAAAGTGCTGCCACTGGAGTGCCTGTCCCTTTCCACTCATTGTTCATGGAGCCCAGATGACTAGGCTAGACTTTGACTGATGTTTAGATGGTGGAATCAGATAATTCCTACCTAACTTTAAAGGTGATAAATCCTATATTTTTACTAAGATTTGTATTTCCATATTTTTTATTTAATCCTGATTAAAAGTTCTGATTAAAACTTTGCTTGGACATGATTTCACCAAAAATGTGATGTCTATTTCTTATTGCCATCTATTGTGTTTGCTTTTCAAACACTGATTTATTTTTGCCTGTAATCATTCAGCAGCTTTATAGCACAATCATGTAACACCTTTAGACATTTTAACATGATGAATACTCTGGAAGGATTGATTGCTTTCATTGTACAACTGAAATTTTCCTGCCATCTGTCTAGGGACCAAGATTACCAGGACCCTGTACCATAGGGAAAAATTGTCTAACTATTTTTACTGTTCTACTAAGTCTTAACTCTTTCTATGAGTTAGGTACACTGAGTGAATTTGGTCTTCACTTAATTTTTATTTCAATGATGTATATTGATTTTCCTTCCTCTCTATATAAGCATGCCTAAGTAGAGAACGTAGTTCAATAGATTTTACAGCTCTGTAAGAAAACAAAGTCACGTAGCAACCATAATGACCTCAAATATGTGAGAAAAGTCTGTAAACAGCCTTCTTCTCCAATGGCTCAATCCCAGCTTTAAGATAAGACATTCTCCAGTGTACCCACAGAAAACATATTTCCTCGGGATTCCGAAAATAATAGAATTAGCACCTTTATGATGCATTTTTGCAAAGTATTGGGAAGTAAAGAGCAGGAAAAGACAACTTATGGCATTGGCTACAGTTCTAAAACCTAAGAGTAAGAAAAAAAGATAGGAGAGGAAAAGTTTAGTCTGCCTTTTATTCAAAAATTTTCAGAATCTGCTGAGATTGGCAAGACCTCTGGACCCTATATACTTCCTTACTTTCTTTTTCAGGAAAGAAAACAAAAAAAAATTTGTCTCACTTTCCTTTTGGTCCATCTTTCCCCTGAAAACAAGAATATTATTTAATTTCAGCGAGAGTTTTGGCATATTGTAAAAGGCGTGTGTGATGTTTTAGCAATTGTTAGGGCTTTTTGACAAAAAAACCAACAGAAACCTGTTTCAGAGACAAATTCTGACCCTTAAAAAAAAAAGACTTCTGACTTCTCTCTGATTTGAAAAACTTTGTCTCAGACTGGAATCAGGTTTAACTCAGAGAATGGACGCAGCACTTCTTTAGTTTTAACATGTTTCACTGCAATAGACTCATTCGCCTACATTTTCACTTTTAAGGAAAAGTCAATCTATATGCATTCTAATACAAGATACTTCGATGTTCAATATAATTGCACAACTTGCTAACAAGTAATTTTAAAGAACTGTGATGAGAAATTTAAATGCAGGTGATCCGAGGGCTTTAGGTAATATGACTTCATTTTTCCTCTCCAGAATAAAGCTAATCTCTGCCCTCCAGTACTGAGAAGTAGGTTTTGATTCTTGAAAATGAGTAGTTCAATTTCATTGAAGTGTTTACATGGAGAATTATTTCTGCTTAGTTTTGGCTTATCATAAGAACTGAAAATAAATAAAAAGTCAGCAACAAATCACTGTAGAGTGGTTTATTGTGCATCACAGCATAGCTGTAATTTAACATGGGTTAGTAAGCTTATTTGCATAATATAAATTTTAGCCTGGTTCTATAATGAATTGGCTGTGTGAGTGCATTGACCCACAACAGGCTACAACACTAAAGTTCAGTAAAAGTGGTGACATACTACATTTCCTTGTAGCAGCTCAGTGGAATTGCAAATGTAATAGCCAAGAGCATGTTTTTCTGAAAGCATCTGGGAACATTGGAACATCACTTGTGCAAATGATCTTTTAAGGACATTAATTTTTTGTTGGTACTTTATTGTTGCCTTTCAAATTAATTCTTTTTCTTCTGTTTTCTAGGTGTTTTTTTAGATAGCAAAATTATCAGGACAAGTGCTTAAATATTATTTGAGACCGATGAGGCATTAATACTCTTAGTACATATATTAATAGGTATATTTCATCTCTTCTTCCCTACATATGAACAAGTGAATGTATTTTTGGACCTCTACAACATGACAGAAAACAAGATACGGTTACTGCAGCCCACATGAAACAAGCCTTTAACTCTCTGACAACATTTCCTGACATTTATAGCACAGCTCCTGAGGGCCTTAATGACCATCATGTCAAGCCGAATCTACTATTAATATACCTCACTAGTAAGGAGTAAGTATTATGGTTTTCATCCTGAGTGTGAAAGGTCCATATTTCATAAAGAGCTTGACTATAGCTGAGTTATTAAAAGGTTTCCCATAAGGAAAGAAACAGTCATTCCTTTTTTATTCCTGTTCTTCTTTTTTTTTTTTTTTTTTTTTTTTTTTTGAACAGTTTCTGTCTGCTGAAACTTTCTTCTCTTGGAAGGAAGTGTTCTGCATTTAAATTAAAATACAAATCAGATACTCTAGCAAAGCAAAGACTTTGTATTGTTTTACAATGTTGTGTAGACAGCACAGATTAGATCTGAGGGTCATCTTCATGTGGAGCCTCCAATACAGTTAGCAGGAATTCCATATTTGCATATGGATATAAGGCAAGAATTTTTTTTTTTTCATTGTCCAAGACTCACTCCTAAAGACATCAGGACACAGACACACCACTTCTAAAACAAGTGAGAGTTGGAGAGAACGGTTTCCTGAAGTGACAGAGAGAAAGGTTTCCTGAAGTGAGAGATCAGTTTTGGACATTCATTTGTATCCAGACCTGGGACATTTCACAGAGTAATTGAGTAGTTTTGATTGGAAATGCTCCCTGCTCCTTATCTGCTCTACTCCTTGCTCAAAACAGTATCAATGAGCTTTCTCAGGACCTTGTCCTCTCCAGCTTTGGGAATCTGTTTTCAAGAAGCTAAAACGTCAGGCGATGAGCTTTAGACCTCCTTGCCCTTCATTCCCGAGGCAGATCTTCTGACCAATCACCCAAAACAGATNGTTTCCATCACAAATCCAAACCATAGCTGTGTGCTGGCTCCTGTGAACAAATTCTACCCCAACCAAAACCAGCACAACAGTAAAAAGCATGTCCATCATAAAAGGTTGAGGTTGATCCTTTGGCAGGTTTGCTATTTGTGCATAGCGGTGCAAAATCTTTTTGGGAAATGAAAGACCTGCTTTAAAAAATAAAAGCCTTAGAAGTGGAGAAGTCTTTTTGCCTACCCTCATCCTGTTCTTAGAAACTGTTGGTTTTTATTTTATTTTCACAATACCTCAAGGCATATTACTGGCACAAGTGTCATAAATGATTGAGATTTCTTCAAAGTTGATAGCAACTGAAGATGGGCTTCTGTAGTGGTAAATAAGAAGCAGACATAGATATGGGTATAGCTAAGAGGTGTATAATTAAAATTCCAGATCTCCTTTTGAGTCATTTATGCTACCTCAATTTAATTCTTCTATTAACAGGAAGCTCTCGGTTCAAATTGACTGTATCAATTACCATGTATTACTATAACTATTTCATATACTATATTGCTATTTATCTTGTTTTTATTGCCTTAAAACACTAATAGCATTCAGCGGGTGCTTTTGGGGGCAGGGAAGAAGCTACCTTGCAGCTGTGAAGTTATTGCAGTGTCAAGTGAAAGCAAATTTGTTGTGTGGTACTTGCTTTGTTATATAAATATTTCTTGTAATAATGCTTTTTTGGAAACAGCACTTTTGTACTTGAAAGATGATACTTAAAACCTGTTTGTTTTTAAAGGACTATGGAATAAAAGAAGATGAATTGCAGGCTATCCTCAATTACCTGCTCACTATTCACGAGGTAATTTTTGATTTGGGGGAGGTGTTTGTGAGGAGTGGCATACTAGTGCTGTTTGTGACCATGAAACATCTGAGTATTTTCAGATATAACCTCCTTTGTGCCACAAGATGGCTCTGCAGAGGAAGCAGCAAACATTGTCCAATTCTTTAGAGTAGTGTGCTGATATGCCAATATTCTTGCCGTGATTTAAGCACTATGTTCAATGTTAGATTGAAGTTCATTAAGCCAGTAAGTCAAAATGGTTGTTCTACAAACCAATTTACCAAGCAGAAAAACAGATGGTGAGGCTGACTTTAAAAAAAAGTCAAAACCTTGTTTTAGGCTGCCTAAGTAATATTTTTTTGTTTTGTTTTTCCTCTCCTTTTTATTTTGCTTCTTAAATAAAGCAATAAAATTGAAAACATGCATTAAAAAAATAAAGATGTATGTTGATGGCATCTAAGAGTAGCGTATAAACTTAATTGGGAGAAAATGTTGGTTACCACTGATACATCTGCATCTTCATATTTTAGCACCAGGAAAAGGCACTTTATGCCAGATGCAACATCAAAGACAAGGGAAATGGGGACATAAATCTAACTGATCTCATCTCTGTAAGGGTGCTTGAAATGGGTAAAATAAGGAATTAATTGAACTTCATTTCAAGCAGTATAGATTTTTTCTGTTTTTTGTTTTTTTTTTTAATTTTGCTTACACCTATATTTTCCTTTTATTCTCTGTGCTGGTCACTTCTGCTTGGTAGTAGCACAGTCAAGCAATTCTACTTTACGTGGAGAAGTGAAAAATAAGACTCTTGGTAACAGCTAAGAGTGAACTAAAATAGCAGAAGCTTTATATAGCCTTCAGATGAGAATGGGATATTTTAATTGTCTTAGCAGTTTGCATGCTCGCGTGATCCGTGAATGTTGAATCCCACAATCTAACTGTGAATTCAGGAAAACATCAACAGAAAAAGTAAAATTTAGCCTTCTCATAAGGCTCACTCATCAGTGATAGCATCTGTAATGTCGGCTGATCAATCATCAGGTGAACAGAGTTGTTCAGGAGGATGTAAAACTGATTTTCTAACAGAGAAAGAATCAGAGTATTTGTTCAAAAGTGTTGGACAGTGTTTTTTATTTGTGGGCTTTTTTTGTTTTAAAATAAACTTTCATTTTAATACTACAAAGTATGGGAAAAGACAATTGCATTTTGCTATTTCTTAGGTTATTTTTAGTTACAATGAACTTGGAACAAATTAATGAACTGTAGCTTAGAGTGCTTTAGACTAAAAGTATGGAAAACTTTACAGAGCAGCTTGAATTACCCATTTTAAATATTGTCTGTGGCAGGTGGTAGTATTTTTTTTCATGGTTTGAACGTTTCTGAGTAGAAATTTTTCATTAAACACCACCCTGTGCCCTAGAAAATGTGCAAGAGTTTATTTGTAGCTCCTGTGTGGGAAAGGACTGGGAAATACACATGCAAACAGAGGAGCACGTGTGTGGAAGGAAGTAACATAGTCTAAATATCCATTGCCTGTCAAATCCTTACATCCCAGACACTGATATATCACCTTTCACCCTAAACAATTAAGTGTGTTTTTTGTAATGTTTTCTCCTGCATTTGCCTTTTTGCACTATAGTTCTTTTGATCCTGGCCAAAATGATTTGATCCTTAGTTTATTATTAATCTCCACATACTTTTGAAATATTTTGTAGCGGTTCTTTTAGCCAAAACAATGCTCTAGTGTACGTGTTGTGAATTGAA
>VZTA01014322.1:17534-34550 GCA_013398855.1 Mohoua ochrocephala | reverse complement strand
CCGCCTCCCCCCTCAGCCCGCCCCCCGCTGCCTCCCCCGGGGCGGGTTTGGGCCTCCCCAAGCCAAAGAAGAGGACGGAGCCGGTGCGGATCGCGGCGCCCGAGCTGCACAAGGGGGATGTGAGTATGGAACGAACCCCCCGCTCGAGCCCTTCGGGGCTGAAACCTCCCCCCGCGGGCCGCTTCCCTCGCTCTCACACCGAGGTACCGGGATCTATTGTTGTGTCATCCACGGGCAGATTTGTCCTGGCTGCCTGCCCTAATCCTAAAGCGCTTTGCAGAATTAAACTGATGTAGAAACCTTATTTATAATCATAATGCGGCCAAACCCAGATTATCTGCACCCTTCTTTATTCCTGGAGTTAACGAGTTGATGATGTGGAGCTGCAGGGCGTTGTAGCCCAAAAAAGTCTTTTGTCTGCTGTGCAGGTGATAGATTTTTTGGTCAATTTATTGCTTGTTTATCTAAAGGCTTCAGGTGTCATCCAAACTTTTAGGTGACCGTTTCCCTCTCATTTTGTGGGGGTTTTTTGTGTTTATTGTGTCTTGCAGGGCTTGTGAACCCAGACAGTGGGAACAGGGAAAGGCAGGTCCCTGTCCCCCTGGTTTTTAACTCCTCTCCCCACTGCTCATTTCCTCTGGGACAGCACTGTCATAGAATCATGGAATGGTTTGGGTTGGAAGGGACCCTGAAACCCATCTTGTTCCAACCTCTGCCATGGGCAGGGACACCTTCCACTCTCCCAGGCTGCTCCAAGCCCCAATGTCCAGCCTGGCCTTGGGCACTGCCAGGGATCCAGGGGCAGCCACAGCTTCTCTGGGCACCCTGTGCCAGGGCTTCAACACCTTCACGGAAGAATTTCTTCCTAATATCTCATCTAAACCAACACCTGGAATCCTGGAGTGGTTTGGGTTGGAAAAAACCCTTAAAACTCCTCCTGTTCCACGCTGCCAACAGGCAGGGACACCTTCCACTAGACCAGGTTGCCCCAGCCTGGTCTGTTGTCACGTGGAGGTGACGGTCATGTCTCTGGTTTTGGTGTGACAGGAGTGCCTGAGGCTGTAGGAAGGGCTGAACTGGGAGCTTGGGGTCATTTCCATGGGGACAGGTGGCTCGAGGAAGGATTTACAAACAGTGTCCATTAATCGTGGCCTGGCAGCACTTTGGGGGAGCCCAGGTGAAGTCGGTGCTGTCGCTTTGCTGGAAGAGTCTGGGGGGGTCACGGCAAGAGGGGGAGAGGACGCAGGTTCCCCGTCCCTTCCTGAACCACCTTGCTCCCGATGACCCTCCCAGCCTGGCAAATTCCAGACCCAGAGCTCTGGAGGTTCAGCCTTTGGGACAGAGGGATGAGGGGTATCCCAGCCCGGCACAGCCACTTTTCAGTTCCCTCCTTGCAGCAGTGGGGTGCGATTCCAGACAGCTGGAACGAACCGGGATCTGTTCCTGCTTTACCCCTCTCTGTGCCCTGCTGTGTGGGCTCTGACCACGCGTCCTGCACGTTGTCAGTGTCGAGCACGTGAATGTTGAAGGGACAAAAAGTACCTTAAACTGGAGCTGGTCTGAGCTCCCAGTTCCTACTTGGGATTCCTGGAAGTCCCTTGGCCTGTGACTGACGTCCTCAGTTGTTCCCTCTTTCTCCTTAGAATCCCTCCCATCCCTGTAGTTCATCCCCTGGAGATGCTCCAGGGCAGCTGCGGTGTCTCCCCTCTCCCAGACCAACACGTGGGTTACAGTCACTCCCAGCTCCCTTTATTTACGCACGTTCCTCGTCCTTCCCTGGTTTGTGGGTTGGAAGTAAACTGGCACAAGCCCTCGATCCCTGTTGCCTCTTCCAAGTTCTCTGAGGAGCCATGAAATTATAAAGATACTTAGGGCGTTTTCTGATGCCAACCAGGCTTTCCACTCGGACTTTAACTGGGTATTTAGCAATTCCAGCATTATTGGGAACGATTTTCTGTATCCCTGCAGTGAACTTTACACCCTTTGTGTGGTTTGTGCTTCCCCTCCAGTAGCTCTGTTGTTGTCTGTCCCTCTGAAGGAGAGCCCTGACCTGCTGCTGTGTGCCTGGAGTTCTTACGTCCCTTTGGGTTCATTTTCCTGGGATTTATTCACATAACTTTTTTAGTTTAGCATCTCAGGTTGTGCTGAGCTCTGGTTTTCTCTCTCAGTCAGATTCAGAGGAAGATGAACCAGCAAAGAAGAAGAATACTCTTCAGGTAAATAACGAGGGCACTCGGTTAAATAATGATCACGGGGAGAAAGTGTTTGACTGGGACCAGTCTTGGGCTCCCACTTGTGTAAATCATCCACTCTGATCACCTTATGGCTTTAGGGATATTCCTGAAATCCCACGGGTTTTCAAGTCCTTTATTTGGGGCAATTTCACCAATTTGAATCTTGGCAAAAGAGGCATTAATTTGGGAATCGGGCAGATATTTGCAAGCACCACATTTCCCTTCACAATCCCCCTGGCCTTTTGTGCAACGTGTTCAGAGTGGCCAAGCGGCAGGAACCCCACGAGTGGTGTTAGAATCGGGGGGGATCATTGGCAGGAAGTCAGGACAAGTGAATAATCTCACTCTTTTCTTTCCGTGGTGCATTTGTCCTGCATGGATCTCACCAGGGACGCAGCGAGGGCTCCGGCTTGTCCGCTTTGCTTCCTCAGCCCAAAAACATGACAGTGAAAGAGACCAATCGGTTGCTCCTGCCCTATGCCTTCTCGAGGAAAGCGGGAGAAAACGCTTCCGACTCCAAGCCCGCCAAGGCTCCAAGCTCTTCCTCCAAAGCCAAACCCGTGCCCAAGCCGGCCGTGCCCACAACTCCGTCCCCGTCGGCGATCAAAGCCGCGGCCAAGAGCGCGGCGCTGCAGGTAACCAAACAGATCACCCAGGAGGAGGAGGACAGCGACGAGGAGGTGCAGCCAGAGAACTACTTCTCCTTGTCCGACAGGAGCGAGCCCAGCGCCGCGGGCGCCGAGCCCTACCTGTACCCTGGCACGGCGGGGTCGGAGGACCCTCCGCCCGGGACAGAGCCGGAGCCCCAGTTCCAGGACGCGGCCGCTAACGCCCCTCTGGAGTTCAAGACGGGCGCGGGCTCCAGCGGAGTTCAGCACAGCTGGGCACCCAAACCCGGCGAGGACTACGGCAGCCACCCCTATGGCCAGTTCCCCCCTGCCTACGGCGAGCCCGGGGGCTACTACCAGGTGGGTTCACTGGCCAGAGGTGGAGTGAGGGGCTCAAGTTAGTTACTGGCTGCTGCTGGGAATCCAGCCCATGTGAGCTGCCTTGGGACATGGGGCAGGGATTGCAGCCCTTGGGAGCTACTTGGGACACGGGTCAGGGAATCCAGCCTGAGATACGTGGGACAGGGAGCCACAGCACTGGGCACGAGTTGATTCCTGTGGCGTGAGAGCTCCAGATGTTCTTTGCTGGACAGATGTTTGACAGCTGCACTCTTGTGAAAATGCCCTGGATGTAAGGGTGCAGAGTCAGCGCTCACTGGAGCTGCTCTCTGAGCCCAGGTTGTTTCTAATAATTCATAGAATCACAGACTAGTTTGGGTTGGAAGGGGCCTTAAAGCCCATCCAGTCCCAGCCCCTGCCATGGGCAGGGACACCTTCCACTATCCCAGGTTGCTCCAAGCCCTGTCCAGCCTGGCCTGGAACACTTCCAGGGATCCAGGGGCAGCCACAGCTTCTCTGGGCACCCTGTGCCAGGGCCTCCCCACCCTCACAGGGAACAATTCCTTCCCAATATCCCATCCATCCCTGCCCTCTGGCAGTGGGAGGCCTTTCCCCCTTGTCCTGTCACTCCAGAGCCTTGTGAAAAGTCCCTCAGAGCATTTGTTGGTTTGTCCCTCCGATGGAATTGGCCCAGGGGCAGCTCCGTGGCTCGGTGCCACTCCAGGATTGCTCTCGTGACAAACTGGTTTCCCTTTCCCTGCCAGGATTACTACAGCAGCGGCTACTACCCAGAGGTGGAACCAGCCCAGGCCCCGCCGCAGGAGACGAGCACCGACTCCTCCTTCATCGACGACGAAGCGGTTGGCACTTCATTGTCTGTCCCCCTGTGGGATTTGGCTTCGAGCTCGGCCAGAGCACGGGACCCGCCTGGCAGCCACGGCCCTGCCCCCAGCACGTGCTGTGTTTCCAGTGGCGTGGGCTGGGCGGTTCTTCTGGGGGGGTCTCGTGCTGTGTCGTGGACACGTGTGGAGTCCTTCCCGCAGTCTGCTGGGCTCCTGCTCCAGCCGGGTCTGCAGGCCTGATAAGGATGGAATAGAATCAATTGTTGAGGTTGGAAAAGGCCTCCAAGACCATCGAGTGCAACCATTCCCCAGCACTGCCAAGCACTGCTAAGGCCACCACTAAACCACATCCCCCAGTGCCACATCCACACGGCTTTTAAATCCCTCTGGGAGTGGGGACTTCACCACTGCCCTGGGCAGCCTGTGCTGGACAACCCTCTGGGTGTAGGAATTTTCCCTCTGTCCAACCTGATCCTCTCCTGGCACAGCCTGAGGCCATTTTCTCTTGTCCTGTCCCTGTTCCCTGGGAGCAGAGCCTGACCCCCCCACTGGCTGCCCCCTCCTGTCAGGGAGTTGTGGAGAGTGAGAAGGTCCCCCCTGAGCCTCCTTTTCTCCAGGCTGAGCCCCCCCAGCCTCCCCTGGTGCTCCAGCCCCTTCCCCAGCTCTGTTTGTTTCTCTTGACACGCTCCAGCTCTTCAATGTCTGTCTTGTCATGAGGGGCCCCAAACACCCCAGGACTGGAGGTGCCTCAGCAGTGCCAGCCCAGGGGATGGGCACTGCCCTGGTCCTGGGGCCACACCGTGGTGCAGACCAGGTGAATGTGTTGGCAGCAAAACTTGAGGTTCTTCTGTGGCTCTTAAAATGAGAGACTCCAAGTGTCTCCTGAAGCCTGGAAGCAGGAGTAAATGCTGTGTTCTGCACAGGAAAGTGAGATGATGACCTTCATGCTAAGTAGTTTTAGACCCTCTGATGTCCAGCGAAACAAAATTCTCTGAAACACCAAAACCCTGGCTGGAGAACCGTTGCTGTGCCTTGTGTCGGGTCAGCGTTGGGTGTAATTCCAGCTGTTCTGTTCCTCCTTCAGTTCAAGCGTCTGCAAGGCAAGCGGAATCGTGGCAGGGAAGAGATCAACTTTGTGGACATCAAAGGTGACGACCAGCTGAGCGGGGCCCAGCAGTGGCTGACCAAATCCTTGACAGAGGAGAAGACCATGAAATCATTCAGCAAGGTGGGGTGGAGGGCGAGGGCTGGGGTTGGAGCCTCTGCTCGGTGCCCACATCAGCCCCAGCTTGGAGCTGTGTTGGATGCTGGGCAGTCACGAGGGAGGGGAGCAGGGAGCTGGTGAATAATGACATTGGGGAGACCCATAGAGTTCCCCAGAACACGGCGTGTGGGTGGGGAGGGCCAGCCAGGAAGTGCTTCAGCTGAAGGAATCTGCAGTTTAATAGGGAACAAATGCTGCTTGGGATGGCTGCGTGCAGGCCCTCGGCTTGGTTTGCTGTCCAGGGGAGCATCTCTCCGGGCTGAACGCTTCACCTCTTTCTGCTTTCCAGAAAAAAGGAGATCAGCCCACAGGACAGCAAAGGAGAAAACACCAGATCACGTACCTGATCCATCAGGTGAGTGGCCTCCCTGTGGTGTGGGAGCTGGTCCAGGCACGACTGCAGGGTTTGATGCTTGGCAACACGAGGCTGGGGTGGTGGAGCTGCTCCTCCAGCAGCTGGGGACCGGGGGCTGTCCCCAAGAACCCCCCGAGTCCCAGCGAGACCCGGTGGGGCCAGAGATGAGTCCTGGCCCTGAGGGGGTCCCAGTCCCGAGCTTTCGGCTTTGCTTTGCCCTTCCTGCATGTTCCGAGGCTCTGGGATCCTGTCCTGGATTCCACCCCGGGCTTGGCGAGTGGCTGCTGAGCCCGTCCCCACGAGAAGCTGCTTTTCAGCATGCATGAAATGCCCGTGCATCCCAATTAATCCAGGCCTCTGTCAGGATGATTGTGCTAACTCCTGTAACGAGGCTTCTGGCTGAAGGGCTCCGTAATCCGCGTGAGCGGGGCCGGAGGAGGCCGGAATGCTGCTGAGTCACTGAAACGCGGAGGGTAACGGCATCCTCTCCATCTCTGCAGGCCAAGGAGAGGGAACTGGAACTGAAAAACACATGGTCTGAAAACAAGCTCAGCAGACGGCAGACTCAAGCCAAATACGGATTCTGACACATCTGTCCTGCTTTTTGGCTGGCGTCCCGGGTGACCTGCTGTGTCCGGTGTCTCCTGGCCTCCGGGAGAGCAGCCAGGCCCCCGGGACGGGGCTGCTCGGCGGGAGGGAGGACACGGCGCTCCCTGGCCTGGCAGGAGGAAGGGTCAATGCAAGCCGGTCCCGAAACTCCACCTGTAATCCTTCCCCTCCCTCCTTGTTAACAATAACGTGGAAGGTTCCGACCAGCCAAGGACGGTCCCAAGGCACCGCAGGGAACGTGCCAGGTGTGAGGCTCCAGCTCCTGTCCTGAGGGAACGGGCTGTTCCTCCTGACGCCAGACCCTTCAGCAGAGGCTCAATAAACTCCCAATTCCCACTTTGCTCTTCTCTTGGACTTGCTGTGCATTGAGAGTGTCATTTTCCTTTCTGAAACACGGTGAGTTCCAAGAGCGAGCCTGGCTTTGGAATTTTTATTTTGTCCTTACCTTTAAGACGTCCTCACAGCTGCTTCCTCGTGTCCGGGCCGCTCCAGCACTCCTCTCCTGCCGATGGTTTTGATATCCTGGTTTTTCAGTTGCTGTTTTTGCTCTGGGCTCCACAGCCTGAGCCGTGCTGAGGGGACACCCCTGTGCAGGTCAGAGCCTGTGCCAGGGGAAGCGCCACACGTGGAGGGGAGGTTCTCCTGCCCGGCACACTCGGGGCTTTGGGATACCCTGAGCCACGTGTGCATGTATATTGTCCTTCCTTTTCCCCCTCTTTCCTCCTCCCCTGACCCAAGGCCTGCTGTCCTGCCCCAGGCTGTTCCCAGACTCGTCAAACTGAGTGTCCCAGTGTCCCGCGTGTGGCTGGCTGGGAGTGAGCTCGGCAGTTTCCCCTGGGCAGACACAGAGGAGAGCTGCCAACTGTACTTTTTATTTTCCAGCTTGTTTGTATCAGTTCTGTTTCAATTAAGTGTTGACTTTACCCTCCTGGCTGGGAAGAGGAGACTGCCCAGCCCTAACTTCTTCAAATTAAACCTTTTTTTTTATTTAAGGAATTCCGTCAAGGTGATGCGACTGCAAATCCTGTGCAGCTCTGCTGGCCCAATCCATGGATCCAAATCTCTGTGGCATCACTTTGTTCACCAAAGCGTGTGATGCCGAAGGGAGCAGAGAGCTGGCCTGGTTATTTAACTTCTATTCCCACCACTCTGGGTTTTATTTGTTGTAACCACAGCTCAAATGGCCAATATTTCTTATTCCGGTTAGAAAAACTCCCAAGAGGTGGTTTTTCTCCCATGCTACCTCTTAAAAACAAGCAAACCCCCATGACTGAAGTCTTTTCTTAGAACATTTTAAACTAATCTCATTTTTAGTTTAGTTCCCTGGATGTTTAGTACTTTGCAGAGCCCGTTTTGAGTATTTGAATGATCAGAATAAAGTTACTGTTGAGTAATTTATTCATATCTTGTATGTACAGTGAAATCCTCCCAGAAGAGATTTGGTAAAGGGATGTACTTTTAAATGAACCCACCCAGCCCCGTTCCCATCCCGAGGGGCTCGGATCCTCATCCAGGTACCCCCTTGGCCCGGGGAGTTCGCGGTGTGGGGGCTGGAGCTCCCGGGTTCCCCTTCCCATTCCCCTTGGGGTAATGGCTCGGGTTTAGCACCAAGGGGAGTTCCAAGGGCTCGTGCTCTGCTCTCAGCCTTCTAAGAGCAACAAAATTCAGGTTTGTGAAAAGTCAAGAGTGATTTTTCCCAGAGACAAAACAGCTCCAATGCCCCAGCCCTCCCTTTTCCCTCCGAGCCGGGGCTTTGGCCATCCTGGCTCCTTGCTCCTGTTGAGGTGGGAGCTCCACCCACACCGCCCAGCACCACCGAGGCACGAGGTTGTTCCAGCCGGGGTTTGTGCCCCGTGGGGCAGCCCTGGGGCAGTGCTGTCATCCCGAGTTTTGTGGCCGAGGAAGCAGGCAGGGCTTGGAGTGTTGGCTCCAGGCTGGGGAGGTTCAGCGGAGCCCTGCCTGCGGCACCACTCCAGGTTCTGGCCAGTTTAATGTCCAACAACTGAACGCACCAACTGTGCCAAACTCGTCCCTGTTTTTCCTGTAACAGCCTTTTTTGCCCTCATTTTATTAACAGAAGTCTCTTGGAATGTGTTCATGGGTAAGGTAACCCTGCTCCCCCCTGTGCTGTCCTACAGGGTTGGGAAGCAGGAAGAGCAGGGGCTCCTCATGGAGCAGTTTGGCATCGCTGGCTGGGGCCAACAGCAGCCTTGGACCTCCCCTCCCAGGGCCAAGGGCTTCCTTCAGTGAGATGGTGGCTGAGGATCCTCCTGCCTGGGAGCCGGGTCTTGTCCTGGGCCCACCTGGGGACTTAGGGACAGTCCCCAGGCAGCTGCTCGTACACGTTCTCGGCCATGGCCGTGGTTTGCTGGTCCCTCTGTGTGCTCCGGCTGTACACGGGGTCATCCAGCTCCAGCACAGGGTTCAGAACGACCTGGGGAATTCTCAGGGACAGGGTGGATTTGAGAGCCAGGACACAGCACAAAGTTGGTCTTTCACCCTCCCAACCCCTGGCTTTGCTCGGGGACCCGGCTTTTACAAGGGCCTGGAGTGCCAGGACAAGGGGGAAAGGCAGAGGGCAGGGTTAGATGGGATACTGGGAAGGAATTGTTCCCTGGGAGGGTGGGGAGGCCCTAGCACAGGCTGCCCAGAGAAGCTGCCCCTGGATCCCTGGAAGTGTTCCAGGCCAGGCTGGACAGGGCTTGGAGCAGCCTGGGAGAGTGGAAGGTGTCCCTGCCCATGGCAGGGGTGGAATGGGATGGGCTTCTTTCCAACCTGAACCATTCCAGGTTTCCACGCTTCTCCCTGTGCTCCTGGTGTGGAGCAAACCCTGACCCCCCCAGGCTCCGGGAGGCCTCACTCGTGTTGGGACTGAGCTCTAGAGCAATGACCTGCCTTGGGGACCCACCTCTGTGCTGGAAGCTCCTCTGTCCTTGTCCATGCTGGGCGCAGCCGAGAGCTGCCCCCTCTTGCAGTCCTGGCTGGAAACGCTGCGGAAGAGCCGGCGGTGGGGCCGGGGTTTGGGGGGCAGCGTGGAGAAGGCGTTGTGGGGTGCCGTGGGGAGCCGAGCGGGCGGCTCCTGCCGGGCCAGCGCCACCTCGGAGTAGATGTTCTCCTCCGGGCCGGCGCGGCGGCTCCAGCCCCGGGCCATGGCATAGAAGGGGATGGGCTCCTCGGGGATGGGCTCCTCCGGCTCGCAGCGGCTGGGGGGGCTGGGGGCGAGGTCCTCGCGGGGCTCGGCGTAGACGTGGAAACACAAGAGCTGGTGGTACTTGGCCTCGGGGGACTCGGGGCGGGCGGCTTCTCTGTGCACCTGGGCGTAGGGAACCTCGGGCGCTGCTGCGCTGCTGGAGGGGCTGTGCGGCCCCTGAGCCGCGCCCCGGGAGCTGGTCTTGGCAGGGAGCGACGGCGGGGCACGGGGAGCCTGGGGGAGAGGTGGGACAGGCCGGAGGTGAGGGCTGGAAGCGGGTCCGTGGGGGCTGTGACCGCGTCCCCCCGCCTCGTGGCACCCGTGGCTCCTGCCCTCGGGACGGTGCCTCCATTCCCTCTGCCCTGTTACCTCCCTGCCGCAGCCGCCCTCGGCTCTGGGCGACTCCAGGGACACTGGGCTGTACTCCGGGAGCTCTGCTGGGGCTTCGCTCAGTGAGGAATGTGCAGCATCACTGCCAGCTGGGGGCCGTGTCCGTCCTCGGGGCTCGCCTTTCTGCAGGGAGAGCAGAGAGATGCCGGGATGGGTGCGTGGTCAGGCCAGACCCAGCCGGGTGCTGGCCACGGGCTGGCTCCTTGCTCCTGGTAGCCCCAGCGTGGCTGCGGTTCCGACCCCGGCTTTTTGGACTTCTCTTGGCTTTATTCCCCAGCTTGGGAAAATCACCCTGTCCGCGCAGCCGGAATGACTCCAGGGCTGCAGGGGCTCGCAGGGGCTCGCAGGGGTCGGGACCTCACCCATCCGCACGGCAGGGGCACGGTGAGGAACTCGTGGTACGGCGTGACGGGGGCCGTGGCGTGGTGCTGCAGCAGCTCGGCCAGCTCGGCGTGGGCGCTGCGCTCCCCCAGGATCACGTATCGCCCGTCCGGCAGCTGGTCCAGGACAAAGTGCCGGCAGCGATCCCTGCCCCTGGCGGGAGAGGGGATAGGATGGGCGTGAGGGGACCGAGCTCGTCGGCCCCTCCCTCGGACGGGGCTGGGTCCCTCACCTGTAGGAGAGGACGAAGCCGACGGTGCTCTCGCTGAAGCGGACCAGGAAGCAGCCCAGGGGCTGATCCTGCAGCAGCTCCTCTGCCTCTCTGCGGGAAGGGACACTGAGCCGTTCGACCTCATCCCCTTCATGTGGTCCAGGGATCCAGCTCCCTGTTTAGGAGCCCGGGGGTGGGGACCCTGACCCTGTTCCCCGCCTCGGCCTCCCCCTTGCTCACCTCCGGCTGATGAAGCCGTGGAACCACGTTGGGAGCTCCCCCTTGGGCCCCAACCTCTGGGCTTGTGTCTGCTCAAACCACAGCCTCGTGCGGGCACGCAGGGCCACCCGCTCTGGCCACGGGTCCCCCTCAGGCAGGGACTGGGCTGGCGGAGGTGACCAGAAGCCTGGAGGGACCTGGAGGGAAGGGGGCAGCACCGGGGCTCGGGTGAGGACGTGCCCCAGGGATGTTCTGCTCCCTGCATGGGGCTCCCAGTGCAGCCCGTGAGGACACGGCCCCTGAGAGCGTGGGAGCACGGGGATGGTGAGCTGGGCTCGTGTCCACCCTCACGTCCCCATGTCCTACCCTGCCACATCTGTTGTGGTGTCCCGGGGACTGCTCTGCCCCCTGGGGCTGGATGGGGGTTGTGCTGGGTGCTGGCTTGGCTCTGGCTGTGTTGTCCTCACCGAAGGGCTTGAAGGTGATGAAGAGGGGACGCTCGTCATCCATGGGGTCCCCTGTCCCAGGGAATGGGGAGAAAAAGGCTCAGGGGCAGGGAGGCCTCCTGTGGGGCCCCTCACTGCCTGTAGGGCTCTGGGGAGTCTGGGGGCTCCAAGACACCCCCCACAGGCCCTGCTCCCACCAACAACCTGGGTGAGCATCACCTTCACCTTGTGCTCCCCAAGCTCAGGCTCATCACCCAGATCCTCCCCAGGGACACCACCCTGGGCTCGCATGATGGGAAGGGACGGTGACCTGGGGATCCCCGAGGAGAAAAGCCCTGGGACAGTGATGTGGGTGGGGAGGGGCTGAGGGGAAGCATGGGAAGCATGGGAATCCTCCAGCCCCTCTGAAGTCCCCGGGGTGTCGGGTCGGCCCTGGGAAGGGAAGGGAGAGGCTGAGCAGCTCCTGAGGGACCTTGAACTCGACCCCGAGCTGCCAACACCCAGCGAAACAACGTTAATCCCCAACAGATGCTTGAGGGGGTGGAAGATGCTGGGGCTGGTTGGATCTGGGAGGCAAAGCTGAGTCAGAGGAGTCGGTCGAGGCTTGTCTGAGAGCCAAGCCAAGGGGATCTAGGCACCAGGAAAGGCACCCCGGCTCCACCTTTAACCCACGGCAGTGCCCAGCCCGGACCTGCGCCCCGGCAGGCAGGGGAAGGCAGGGGAAGGTGAGGAAGGTGTTGACAAAGAGAAACAAAACGCCTCAAACTGCAGTAACCCAACTCGGGGAGTGCTGGGGGGGAGAATTCGGGTCAGGTCCTGCCCAGGCATGGCCAGGCAGATGGGGACAACACCGCTGTCCCCAGCTCCCCGTGCAGCCCCCAGCTGGGTGGGGGTCCTGGGGTGGTGGGCTCATCCCGACTCCCCCATCCCAGCACCTTGGCCTCGGTGGGGCAGCTCGGGGGGATTTGCTCCCTGGGGCAGGATGTGCCTCTGAAACCCTGCGTTCCTGAGGCGGGAACAAGTCAGATCTTAAAATGGGCTGAAGGCTTTGCTCTGCGAGACATTTCCGGGCTGGACTTCCCCCTTTGGAGGGGGTAAGATCTGGCTGGAAGGACCCCACTCCTTCTCTCCTCACCCCATCACCGTGCCCTCTGTCCTGCCTTTGGGCAGGGGGAACGTCCCTGCACCGCCCGGTGCTGCCCCGTCCCGCGGGCCCTGCTCAGGGTTCACTCTTTGGCCTTGCTGCAAATCCAACCCCAGGCCCCAGCCCCAACCCCCAGCCCACGCTCCTACCTCTGCTCGGCCACGTGGGGCCCTGGGTGTCGGTGGCCGGAGGCGATGTGGTGGGCAGGGGGCAGGGGACAGGCAGGGGGACGGGCAGGGTGGGGCAGCACCGCTGCCCTGCCTGTGTTCGTGCCTCTGCTGCCTGCGACAGGCAGGAAGCAGCAACCGAAGCTGCAAGAACCTTCATGTGATGGGGAGACGTCACAGGAAGGTGGCATGGTGGCCCTGGGGTGACATCCAGGTGACAGCAGCAGCTGCATGCCACCCCAGCTGGGTGGGCTGTGGTGAGGAGAGGACTCTGGCCACCTGCCCACCAGCACATCCAAGCCTGCAAAGGTGTCTTTGTCCCTCCTGTCCTCATCCCGGGACCTGGCACCGCTGGGCACAGGGACAGCAGAGCTCGGTGGGGACAGCAGAGCTCAGTGGGGACAGCAGAGCTTGGGGGGGACAGCAGAGCTCGGTGGGGACAGCAGAGCTCGGTGGGGACAGCAGGCTAGGTGGGGACAGCAGAGCTTGGTAGGGACAGCAGAGCTCGGTGGGGACAGCAGAGCTTGGTGGGGACAGCAGGCTCGGTGGGGACAGCAGGCTCGGTGGACCGGGCTGACACCGTGAGCCAGGATTCAGTCCTGGCATGGTGGAATCCAGCCCCATTCCCCTTCCTCTGGGTGCCAGAGCCAGGCACATTCCTGGCCTGTTCTGGGGCCATCGGCTCTGCAAACGCTGCTGTCGGGAGCAGCAGCCGAGCTGCCAATGCGGCTCTGACGTGCCCGCTGCCCTCTCGCCCGCGTGGTGCCAGGCTCCGGCTGGACCCACGGCGAGAGCGGTGCCAGCCCGGCTGAGTCCCAGGGCTTGCACGGACTGGGGATTAGGGCTGGGTCCGGCTCATCAATCGCTCCGGGGCAGGGATGGATGCGCCGAGCGGAGCATCTGCAAACCCCGGGGCGGGGACGGCGCCCGGTGCCCCCCAGCAGCCCCCGGCACGCGGAGCGGTGCCAGCCCCGGCTCTCTCCACCTTAAGAAACGCGTCCCTCCCCAAAACCTTCGCAGCCTCGCACGTTTCCCCTCGCGGTGTCAGCCAGGTTTCCTGTTTGCAACCCTCGCCGGCGCATCGCAAGGGGGGAACGTCGGCGAGAGGGACATCGGCTGCCAGCGGCTCATGCCGCTGTGTCCCGGCCGCTCCTCAACGAGCTGAGGCTGGAACCACCAGGAACTGTTCCTAAAAAGCCTTTTTTGGACCCTCTTCACAGCTGGGGGTGTTGTCAAGAGCCCGCGGGAGGAAGAACGCAAAGAGTTTTTCTTGTCTTGAGCCGCTGTGGCCAAATCCTGCCCCAGCTCCCCGGGAATGCCGCGGCTGTGAGGCAGAGCCTGGCGCTGCCAGGGGTGCTGGAGGAAGGCTGGAGCTGGAGGTGAGGGGTTCCAGGTCCCCAGGACACGCCAGGCTCGGGGGCTCTCTCGGCTGGGGGGTTTTGGGATCCAACGGGGCCTTTTGGAAGTTGGATGCCGACCTGGGATCTCATTTTCTGGCAGCCGGCGCCAGGCCAGGCTGGCTTTCCTGGTTTTCCTGGTGAGTGGCTGCAGGACATGGCGGGACAAGAAACTCTGCCCCCCGCAGCCCCCTAGGGTCCAGCCCTGCACAGGAGCTCGGCGGTTCCCACCGGGGGCCACCCGTGCCTCAGTTTCCCTCCCCGCAAAAGCAGCACAGTGCAAGGGGGTGTCCGGCAAGGCGTGGGGGAATCAGCTGCTGGTGTCCATCCCCAGGGGACAAACAGACACTGTCCCCCCGCGGACGTGTCACATGCCCGGGGATGTTGGCCCGGCTTCAGCTGCAGCCGCCCCCGTGCACGTCCTCGCCCGGGGAGCGGCCAGCGCCGCGCCGTGCCAGGGGCCAGCGGTGCCTGGCCGGGTGCCCCCACCGCCCCGGAGGGCAGCCAGAGCGGGCAGTGACCGCCCCCTGTGCTGGCTGGCCGGGGAGCGAGGAAGAAGCGCTGCTGGATGTGGAGGAAGGCTCGGGGAGGGTAAGGGGGCACAGCTGGGCTGGGAGTGGGAGAGACTGAGGGGGAACTGGGCTCGGGGACCACTGCCTGTCCTTTAGGGCCCCGGTGGGGGGACGGAAAGGGTCCCAGCCCCTGTTTGGGGCAGGCAGTGGTGCAGCACAGCCCGGTGGGGCCGGGAACTCGCTGCCAGGCTGCGCCCTGGGATGTGCCTCCATCCTCAGGGGCTGCCCCTGCGGGGCTCAGACCCCTCCAGAATGCCCCTGGGTTTTCCTGGGAAGGGCCAATATCGCCATCCTCATCTCTTTCCTTGGGGCTTTGGACCCCGCAGCCCAGGAAACCTCCTGGGGACACAGAACTGGGGACACGGAACTGGGGACATGGAACTGGGGACACGGAACTGGGGGCATGGAACTGGGGACATGGAACTGGGGACACAGAACTGGGGACACAGAACTGGGGACATGGAACTGGGGACACAGAACTGGGGGCATGGAACTGGGGGCATGGAACTGGGGACACAGAACTGGGACATGGAGGTGGCCCCAATGCCGGGGCTCAGAGCAACATCCCCCATTCTCTGCATCCCTGCAGAGCCGCTGGTCCCGCTGCCCCTGCTCTGCAGCATCACCCCATTGTACAGCTGGGGAAACTGAGGCACGGGGGGGTTGGGTCCTGGTGTTGGGCTGCTCTGAGCGAGCCGAGAGAGGCGGGTTTGCGGTTTGAAGCTGCCGGGTGTGAGACACGTCCCCACCTCAGTGCAGCGAGCTGGGGGGACTCTGCCAGGGGTAGGCAGGAGCCTGTCCCCTCCAAACCCCCTGTCCCCACTGTGGGGGCTGGAGGCCGGGTGCCGCTCTGTCACTGCCCTCCTCACCTGGGCTGGGCACGGGGAATAGAACAGAAGGCTCCTGGGTGGGGGTGAGGGCAGGGAGGGGTCACTCACCCATTAATGTCGAGGGCAAAACAGACTCGGCTTGGGGAAATTAATCGCATTTATTACTAATCAAATCAGAGCGGGATAATGAAAAGTGAAACAAACCTTAGGAACATCTTCCCCACCGCCCCTCCCTCCTTCCCGGGCTCTCCCTCCTCCCTCCAGCGGCGCAGGGGGACGGGAATGGGGGTCCCGGGCAGTTCAGCACAGGTTGTTTGTGCCGCTGCTCAGCCAGAGCAGATGGGGGGAGGTCGCAGTCCTTGCCCTGCTCCGCCCTGGGGTCCCTGCCTTCCACGGGAGACGCCTCTCCAGGGACTTCTCCAGCGGGAGTCCTTCCCACGGGCTGCAGCTCTGCCCAACTGCTCCAGGCTGGGCCCTTCCTTGCCTGGACTCAGTGCCTCGGAAACTGCTCCAGCGGGGGCTTCCCACGGGCTCACAGCCCCCTTTGGGCATCCCCGGCTCAGCCGGGAGCTCCTGCAGGGCTGCAGGGGGGTCTCTGATCCCCGGGGACCCCCACGGGCTGCGGGAGAGTCTCCAGAGCCCCTCGTGCCCCTCCTTCCTCCCTGACCTTGGTCTCTGCAGAGCTGTTGCTCTCACACTTTTCTCTTCTCTTCTCTGGCCACAGCTGATCCTGCACAATTGCTTTTTTCCCTCTTAACTCTGTTCTCCCAAGGCGCTGGGCTCGGCCTTGGCCAGCGGCAGGTCCACCCCAGAGCCGGCGGCATTGGCTCTCTCGGACATGGGGGAGGCTTCTGGCAGCATCTCACTGCCAGGACCTGCCATGCAGACCCACTGCACCCCCTCACCCTGGGCCTTCTTGTCTTGGCAGGGATGGCCGAGGGCGGCCAGGCGGGGGTCCCGCCTGAGGGGGGGCCGAGGGGTGCCCCTGACAGCACCCAGGTGAGCCGTGGCCATGGGTGTGGGTGGGGGGCACTCCCGGGGGGCTGGGAGGGACCGGGCAGGGCTCTCATGGCTCAGCTCACCGTGGTGCTTTCATCTGCTCTTAATCCGCTTTTTAAAAACCCCCAGATGTTGCATTTTCTCTGCATTTTGCCCCCCTAGCACAGTGAGGGACAGGGAGGCTGCTGTGACCCCTCTCTTCCTGCCCCTGCCCCATTTCCAAGCCCCCTGAGCAGCTCCTGCAGGTCCTGGTCAAGGGGTGAAAGTCTCCAAGTTTCCACGTGCTGAAGAATTTTGTGTGAACTGGAAGAACTGGGCAGGGCCTAAGCTCGGCTGCAGTACCCAGCACTGGGAATTGCCCTTCGAGTGTGTGGGGGGGTCGTGGTGCTCCAGGGGATGGGGGTCCCTGCACCCCCAGGTCTGGCATGTCACTGTGCCCTGGGCAGGTGCTCCAGGGGATGGGGGTCCCTGCACCCCCAGGGGTGCTGGGGGGTCATGGTGCCCCAGGGGATGGGGGTCCCTGCACCCCCAGGGGTGCTGGGGGGTCGTGGTGCTCCAGGGGATGGGGGTCCCTGCACCCCCAGGTCTGGCACATCACCGTGCCCTGGGCAGGGGCTGAGCCAGGTCCTGGTGCTGCCCCACAGGATGTGGCTGAGCCCAGGGAGGATGTGGGGAGTGAGGGCCTGGCAGCCACCTCAAGCCCGGGCAATGTGGAGGACATGTATGAGCTGCTGGAGAAGCTGGGCAGGTGAGCAGGAATCCGGGCAGGTGAGCGGGAATCCGGGCAGGTGAGCGGGATCCGGGCAGGGGAGCGGGATC
>VZTA01014321.1:78440-140553 GCA_013398855.1 Mohoua ochrocephala | reverse complement strand
CCCAGCACCCTGCTCAGGGCTGCTGCTTTGGCTGCTTCTCAGCTACAACCACCTTGTCATTTAGTGTTGCTTTAGCAGCAAAGTGTTCCTGCTCTAAACACAGCCCCACCTGCACCCTGCATCCAGTACTGGCACTTGTCCAAGGGTCTCACAAAGCTGCAAACACACCTTTGAAAACAGTAGCCCCTGGGTGACTTTACTAATACAACTTGTGAGTACAGTCCTCTAAGGAGCTCGTTCCTGCAGGAGCTAATCAGCCTTTAATTTATTGAGAATTTTGCAACAATTTTCAGGCAATACTACTCAAACCTCAGAAAAAACTCTCTCACTCTGATCCTGTGGGCTCTAATTACATACTCCAGAATATCTCTTTCATTAGAATAGCTAAACCTTCCACAAAGCAGATCAGAAGTATTTCCGTCCAGAACACGTGATTTCTGCTAACATCTGAAAATCTGAGCATGCTTCTTGACCAAAGGCAAAATTAACTTGGAATTAATTTAGGTGCCCCATCTCAAGAGTCAAACACACAAATGAAAATAATTTTAAGCATTACTGATAGCCATCCTGTTGTATAAAACATAACTCAATTTCCCTTGCAAGAGAAATACCAGTCTAGTGGATTTATTTTTGAATTTGGTCAAGCCATGGCCTGTAGGTAGCCATAAACCTTTGGTTCTGATGTTCAGCAATGAGAATCTGGTGGACAAAGTTTGCAGGGAAGGATGTGACATCATTTAAGTGCATTGCTTTTTCTAATGCCAGATTTTTTGGAATTAGTTGTTGTTGATCTAACTGCATCATCCTGGGAATATCTAGCACATGCTTTAACTACACCTTTGCACAGATACAAGAATCATTTTTTCAAATACTTACCTGCTTAAAAAAAAAAAATCTAGATTTTGAAACAAAAAAAAAAAAGGAGGATGGGGCAGGGAATGAAGGCCTTAGCTGATTGACAACACAGGATATAGAACCTTTCAGATCCTAATCTATGAGGGGATGTTTGCATCTGGCTCCATAATGGAGCCCACATGCCTGAATTAGATGCTGGGACTCCATGCATGTGTGTAAGCAGAGTTAAGTGCCTCGGAGGGGGATTCACAAAAGCCACTGTTTGGGGAGTTGCCTAAGCCAGTCGAATAGGGAAAGCTGAAGATGGCAGTTCATCCTAAATCCTAGCCCCCTCCTGTGTTTAAGTGCCTTCTGGTGAATGAAGTACACAGGCACAAGTCCCTGCACTCTGGGCTCATAGCTCACTGCTCTTTTGAAAGCAAGTGCCAAATTTTTCTGTCAAACTGCAAGCAACCATCAGCAGCTCAAGCACAGTCATACTTGGGCTGAGGAACACGGGTCTAATTCCTTCCTTTAGCAAAAGGTGCTTCTGAAGTGTGCATTCCCTCCCTCCTGGGCATGCCTGAGCCAGCAAGGCTACAGGCATCAGCTCCCAAGAGGTGGGTAAGAGCTGACACAGGTCACAGCAGACCCAAGAAGCCATAGGGAGGAGGGAAAGCAACGAGAGACTTTGTCTGAGAGCCTGGGAGGTGTCCACAGGCAAAGCGAGCCTTAAGTCCACACCTGCACTAAGAAAGGCTTGTGCACTGGGACCAAGGTGCCTTTGAGGAGGATTTCAGTGGTCTGACAGCTCAGGCAACAGCTTATCAGTACCTCACCAGGGGCTTGGATTTCAGTTGTGGATTGAAGTGCTTTAATTTCCCCCTCCAATCCTACATTCTCCTGCACTTCCAACCCCAGCTCTGCCTCGTAGTGCTGCAGGAAGCTGAAGAGAGGCTGGTGCCCACCTTTGATCCGGTTGAGCAGCTGGGTAGCTGCATGTATGTCAGCATATCCCTTCATCCTGGCTGCAGCACGGATGAAACGTGAGTGCCGGCTCCCGCTGTGGGTACTTTGTAAGTGTCAGTCCCCAGAGCTGAGCACTGACCAGCTTTCCAGCCTGTGCATTTGCTAGTCTCAGTCATCATGGGCCCAAATGGCTGCACTGAACATTTCAGATTGTTTTCCTTAAGTAGAGCTGAGAGACTTAAGTGAGTGACTGATAGTGTTTGCTCTTCAGGGTTTGGCTTTGCTTTCCTTTGGCCTTGGTCAGGTTGTTCCATGGTGACAGATGTGGTAATTTCAACTCCTTTAAACCATAGCACATTGGATTGCATATAGGAAATTATTTCCACCTCATGGAATTTTTGGAGTTTAAATGACTACATATTTTCATGGATCCAGGGTAAGTGTGTGTGAGGGGGTAGGGAGGGTCTTTTCGTGTGTGTGTGTGCTTCAGAAGGATCCTTTTCCTTTGCTGAGCTTTTGAGAGGCATGGCAAACTCCTGCTGTAAGTATTCATTGAATCAAAGCTACAGGGAGTATTTCACAACTCGGGTTGAAAGTTTTTTTGGTTGTGTACTGCTACCCTTATTTCTGCACTTGCAGAGTGGGAAGTGGGTGGTATCTGTGTAGGCCTGTACACACAACACTTGTTAACAAATAACAATGACTTCAAGCTTTGTGTCTCTGCCCCTCCACTGATGTGTGCTCTTGTGCTGAAGGAGACTTGAGTAAGATGCATTTCTCACCCGCTGCACAAGAGGAAAAGACTTTAGGAACAGATCTGTTCCTGCGTGACACAGGGATGTATGTGTGCAGTTCAGCCATGGTGGCAGCACAGAGGATTTTCGGTGAGTTTCAGTGGTGTTTTGCACACAAGTGCCAGATGATGAAGAGACCTACATTGGTAGATCCAGTGTCTGCCACCTAGCAACTTCCACCTTCGTGTCTGCCCACAGGTGGGACCCAGAGCACAAAGGGTTTTCATAAAAATTACAAGCCCAGTTTTGAAACCATTTTAACTGAGTGTTTAGTTGTAGTTATTGTCATCTTAGTTTTTATCAAGGAAAGCGGCATAAAAGTAAACTAATTTACCCATTTAGGAAAGATGTTTGCGAGGTACGATCTGCTTAAATTTTGTGAATGGAGTGTCAGGTCATGACTAGCACACCCTAACAAATATGACAATACCTGCAATATTTGACAATAAAATAGGAAAATAATTACTGCTAAATAATTTTAAAGCATGCTCCTGATTTTTCTCAGGGTGGAGTAGTCCAGTATGTTTAACCTTCTTAAGCGAGATTATTTCTTCCACTGTTCGAGCAAAGGTAGGAAAAGTATGCAAAGGGCAGGATTTTTTTAATGTCAAATAACCTTCCAAAAAAAATTGTCTGAGAGGAAGTTTTTTCAAGAAAAATATTTTACAGACATTTGTTACTGTTTTCATATCTCCCTTGGACCGCGACTTTGGGTTTCTGGGAAGTGGCAGAGTCAGAGCACAGCAAATAAAAATAAGGGAGAGAGAAGCTGCTCTTTCTCTCGACAGGCTCATCAAAGCACAGTGAACGGAAATATTGTAAATGGTAACAATTCGTCTCCAAAATAAAGCCTCCAAAGCCTTTTGCTTTTGTTTAAAAAATAAAAGTCATGAAACAGCATGAGGGCAAGAGCCAAGAAAACACATTTTGTACGCCATCAAAGTGAGAAAAGGAACAGAAATGCTGCGCTGTGCCAGTTTCAGACAGAGGCAATCAAGCAAATTTTCTGGCAAGAAGGCAATGCGTAAGGCCACAGGATTGCAACAGGAGTCACAGAGAACAATAAATTATTTCAAATTAAGATCAGACCAAGTACTTCAAGAGCCCCGCACAAACTTCTTGCTTTGTAGTGCAAGAACTCGCTGGACTGTTAAAGGCACCTCTGCTCAGATTGCAAAGGCTGGAGTATGATCCCTACCAAGGGGCACATGAAATCAGATTTCTTTATAACCAAAAGACTGCAACCAAAGAACCTGTGCACCCAGAATTAGGCTCTCTTTCTTAATGGGATTTCTGATCTTGATTCCTTGATAGGGGTTAATGGCTCCCTGTAATGGATCACTGTAAAGCATTTAAATTTAATCCGTATGCATGCAGTGCTAAAAAGAGCTAGAAAGTTCTAAACCTCAGAGAAGGTCCTGCTTCATCCTGAGAATAAAAAGGCTACAGCTCACCCCTTTCCAAAGAGCCATCATTCCTGCCTGCCTCAGGCAGCCTAGAGCTGCCAGGAGCCCTCGCCTCCCAGAATGGCCCACAGCACAGCACTGGCCAGCCCAGGTGTGAGCAGAGACAGACACCTGCTTCTCCAAAGCTGTGGCTGTGTTCTGTCCACCCAGGACACAGTGCAGCCTTTTCATCCCCAAAAACAAAGACACGGTGACAGTGACCACGGTGTGGCAGGACATCACACCGCAGCAGGGTGTTGTGAGTGGCCCACAGGCCATGCAAGGCAGGTCAGACCTCAAGTGGCACCAGCAACTGAAACAGTACTTGCTACAGCCTCAGGATCAAGAGAAGCCCAAGAATAGCTGCTGGCCACTTTTGCCTTGGGTCCTTAGGTTTGGCACCAAGTGTACCTTAGGCTGAGAAGTGCAGCCTACATGAATATTACACCTGCAGACAGCTGTACTGCTTTACATAACACTTAAACTAATAAGAAGACAGATTATCTTCCCTACAACACTTGCAGCAATCAGTCACTGTCATTATCAAGAACACTTGTATAATCAGGATTTTTCTTCCCACTGCCACCTTTTGGGAAGTGTTTAAGAAAAATACATACTCTAGCACCTCATTGTGTCTTGCAGTTGTCAATGAAGGGAATTTCTGCATGAACATCTATGCTTTCCTAAAGGTATTGAGATCTACTAACTCATAGAATGCTCCTTCTCTAAGCAATCCTCCCAGACAGAAGACAGAAAATCCTAAACCATGTCATATTATAATAAAATATATATAGACAGATTTAAGACTCAGTGCGCCGTCACAAAGCTGACAAGTTTTTTCTGCTTTTAGTACAATAATTTAATTAATCAAGTGAGGAACTAAGAATTCTCTAACCAGTAAAACTGTTAGATATCCTTCAGAATAACATTTTGCCACTTACACGTATTTGGCCAAAGATTCAGGATATACTTGAGTTTATTAATTGTCACAGAAAGAGACAGTCTTCTTCCCTCACTTCTGTCTACTCCCAAACATCTGATGAGATGGAGCATTCCACTAACAAGTTTAACTGAACTGTGCAGATTATTCACTTGTCATTTAGAGCCAGTTGCTAGTTTGTGGCTTGTTCACAGAGCTGTAGCTGGCTGACCCAAGAGGTAGTGAAATGGAAACTTTTGACACTTCTACCAGTGAGTATAATTCATAGCAGCACTGCTAGAGACATTGCTTTGGATTAAAACAGTAAAATGCTGTGATACACTTTGCAAACGATTGTACCATAATACACAAACAATTCTACCATGAAAATTTGGGAGACTTCTACTGCAGGCAGCCAGCACAACCTATCCCAGGGCAGAGCAAGGCCAAGAATGATGAGTGACAGCTGAGAAGGGAGGTTTCCAAAGCAAGCCTGCGGTTCCCTGTTCACACTGCTTTGCAACCAGCAATCACCATAGTTCATTATCAGCACCTTAAGGCTCAGCCTACTGGATCACACACTTCGGTCTGAAGTGCATCACCAGTTGTTTGTCTTTGCATTATTTTGGGCTTCGTGGACTGGCAGTAGATGCGACGTGTTCTCACCGAAACAACCCCCAAATCAACAACACCCCTAGGAAATGGTTGGTTGACTATAAAAGCACTTCCATGCAAACCAGCCTCCTTTCCAGCGTGTCGCGCCTGGCAAACCCGTTCCATCTGATAGGGCGAATTCCTTGGACAGTGTCAGTGGTTGTGGCCCGTGGGGACCTCCTCCTGCAGCGCCCGGTAGCACCAGCCCTGCAGAGAAGGAGCCCTCAGCGCAGTTCCCACGTTGAACAGTCTGTGCTCGGACGCATCGGCGGCCAGTCCCAGGCTCCGTGCCAGCAGCGTGATTCCGTGCTGATAAGCGGGGAGGCAGCTCCGCACTTTGATCACTTTGTGTGTTCCGCATTATTGGGTCCGGGTTTGTGTGCCTCGCGCTGCCGATCGCCGAACGGGGATCTAGTGGCAGTCATTTAAGTGTCTCCATCAAATCTGCCTGCCACCAAGACTGCGGGCAAATTGCCCAGAAGGGAGCATTTAGGCAGAGGATTCGAGCGCATGCCGTATGGCAGAGAACAGGAAAACGTATTCAAAGGCAGGTATTTGCTAAATCCTACCTATAATTAATTCTAATCCCATAATTAAAGTCGCATGCTTTTCTGCAAACATTCCCCCACGTTGGTCCTTCCTCCCCGGCCCGAGGTCAGGCACCGATTCGTGCAAACGAGTACGCGCCACCGGGCAAGAGAGCTGCGTCCCCGGGGACTGTGGTCACCCGGCCCGCGGTGCCCAGCTCACTGATCCTTGTCACGGCTCCCTGCCATCTGACTCCAAGTAGCTTTCAGGCATTTTCCAGCAGACAGCATGTGGGCCAGATCCTCAAAAGCATGCAAGAGACGAACCCGCCTGGAAATCAATTACCAGCACCAAGCCTCTTAATATCATCCACAAATTGTGAGCTTCCTGTTTGTGCCGAGTCAGCAGAGCCCGGTGCATGGGAGTTGGGGTTGTGGCGGTGCCAATCTCATCGTGCCCAGATCTGCAGAGAGATGAGGAGATGCCTGCCCGAGCCCACGTAGGTAGGCTCACAGCACGCTGGGCATGGGGAGAAGGCTACAGGCAACATAATCATGTCTGCGTGGGCTAAAATCTCCTTCTCATTGTGGCTGCTTCCACTGCCAGGGTGTGTTTTCACACACGGGCACACACAAATACCTGCACACAAGCAACAGATACAGGCCCACATGCAGATACACTCTGTCTGGAAGTAAGAAACTGGGGAAGCCCAAGGGTGCCATTTTTATACAGAGAGAGGTGGGTGATCATCCAGAGTGAGCACGCACATGAATGTGTTTGCTGATAAACTTGAGCAGAGGCAAGTGCTTTGTTTTTTGGAAATGCATTTACACATGGATAAACAGAGACCTCCCCAGGCATTGCAAGAAAAGATCATATAATTACAGCTGAAGCCAAAGATAGCTTATGGATGATCGTTGGTTTTTAAGATGAAGCCATTTATTTAGATGTTATCACGCTTCTCTAAGAAAGAAACTCTAGGCACCATTTTGAATTTTAAAAGACCTAGAAACAAGCATCTGCCACGTGTTGAATATTCCCCATTAGCAGCAGGTTTATGCATGCATGCATTTGAAAATGTTTATTATGACAATACTTGTTATGACTGCCTTAGATTTAGTAAATACCACATGATAATCAGACACAGTTGTTAGACCTTGAGCAAAATATGATTTAATTTATTTTTAACATACTGAACAATAGCTGTTTCTTGGTAATCTAAACTGAACACAGACACTTGAGACTACTTTGTTTCCTTGGAGGGGATAGTGAAAAGGAGGGAGGGGAAAAAAAATAAACCTGATCTCTGTGGGAGAGTTTCACAAGAAGCAAAAAGGCAGGATTTCATTTACCATAAATCCTACTTTCCGCCCTACTGAATGCACAGGCCCTTAGAGACACTTTAGCAAGGTAAATTCTTCACCTACTCAAGAAACAGGTATTGCCTCCATTGAAGCTTTAGGCATTGTTACAAGCAAAATGGTGCAGGACCCCAAACCTGCTGGGGTGTAGATCAACCATCTCGTGCCAGTAGCATGGCTGGGTCCTCGCACGGGGGCTGTGCTCTCCTTTACTGTCCTCCCGCTCTTCACTGCTGGAAATAAGATTAAATCACTGTAGCTAGTGCCAATTTGGGTTACAAAACAGGTTAGCTTTCAGAGGAAATCCATGTCAAGGTATATTTGGTTGCCTTCACTCCCTGCTTTTATGGGGAATATGATTGAATTTGCAAAAAGAAATCCCCTACATTGTGTCTAATTAGTTTGCTGGCAAATTTGAGAACATTTGTCCAAATGACATAAAGACTCGTTTGGCACACAAAGACAGAAGAGGGGTAATGTGTGCATTAAATGGCTCTGAGCTCTTCAGCACGTACAAAGTTATTTGGCATGCAGAAGGTTTTGTTTTCTCCCGTCCCTGAAAACACAAGTTCCCACTAAAATTCAGTCTCTGTACAGTACAGAGTATCTTCAGTTCTCTTTAGAAAGTACTCACTGACTGACAGGTTAGTCCTCAAAGGAGTTAATGATCCAGGGATGAATTTTAGCTGTGATGAAGTCATGAAATAGTGTCTTTGAAAACTGTGGACAACAGTGTCCTGGGAAATTCACTGAAGTCACCTACACTTTGCAGCACCAGCGCTGAGAACAACAATCAACATTGGCTTGACTTTCACATCTTAAAGCACCCCACCCTTGAAGTCACCTGAGCTATTCGCTGGATAGGAATAGTTTAGTTCACTACAGGAACTAAGGCCTCGATAGCTGCTCTTCTCCTTTTGTGCGGAGAATTCTTCCAAAAAAGGAACAGAATTAGTTTACAAATGCCAACACCCCCAATTTATAAGCCCAGTCCTTAATCCAGTGCTTTTCATGCGGTAGAGACCTTCAGAAAAACACGTATGTGGTGGGGGTGTGCACGTGTTTGTGAGCACAACCCAGTGGTTTAAGGGATCCATATTGTAGAAAGCAGGGACAGGACAGGTACTTGCTCCCAAAGTAGCACTAAAAATGAAAACAGAAAAAAAAGTGCTATCACTTTTGCCATTCCCATTGCATTATATTGCTCCTGCATGTCTCTATGTGACAGAGACTTTAGTGAGGTTCGTAACGTTCCTGTGGGATTGGATCTCCTGTCCCCAACAGCAGAGCCATCTCTGGATACACCACTGTAGATACTTGGTAATAGGATCTGTTATCAAGGTCACCCCAGAAGTCACCCTAACCACTTCTGATCTCAAGACAAAAACACCCTGGAGAATTTAGCTTTTTATCATCTACTTTTTTTAGTAGCACTCTTCTGGGAACAAAATCTCCAGAGTCACTAGGATTTTTGTTTTGCAGCAGTCATTTCCCATGTGCTAGCAGAGCACTAGCAACTCCATTCCCCCAGTGCAGTGGGGAACCGGTCCCTGCAGCTTCAGGCAGCCCCTGTGGAAGGGACCGCGGGGAAAAGACTTCAGGTCACCGAGATTTACTCATGCCTTATGCCTGTTTGGGAAATACAGCAATTCAAAAGCAAGGCGTGGTAAATTAAGCCCATGGGGGTAGTCTCTGGCTGAGTATCTTAGAGGTTCTGAGACAACCCAACATTGGTTGCAGAGTGATGGCTTTCCTGTAAGAACCAATAAATCAAGGTCTAGTTTCCACTCTTTGCAAGACCACCTATGATTTCAAGTCCCAAGTGGATGGGCATCACTCTTTCCATACATTCTTTACATAATTAGGCTAAACCAGCCATTATTTCTTCACACCAACTTAAAAAAATTATGACTGCTGGTACATTTTGTTTTGTCTCCTGTTTCTGCTGACAAACTCAAATAGCCAGAGGAAGGTCCTTTCTAGTTTTCTCAGGAGGACAGCCCTACCAAAGAGATTATTGAGAAATGTTCTCACTCAAGCTTTGCCTGTAAAAATGTTTTTTTTCAGGGACTCTTTCTCACCCACAGAGCCAATCAGATGCCTTCACACACAAGCAGCTGAACACTGTGGTTTAGGATAACGTTCCTTCACCCTCAAGTGTCTTATCCCACCCTAGGTAAAGCAAAATGTTTGTTGTGGCTTCATCTGAATGACTGGTGCAAAATGACATGTCACATGGTGGGAAGGCTCAGTTGCTCCTCTCCTTCATCTTCCTTCCGACATCCAAAGTTACAGTAAAACTTTGCTTTCTCCGAGCCCTTGGCTTCTCTAAAGGTGCACACATGCACTTATTTACCTGTCACAAATACACAGACACATTCCTATTGCTTTCTGACAAAAACCCTGGAAGATCCCAATCCAAAGCCAAATTATTGCTCCGCCAACAGTCACCTTTGAAAGCATGTCAGATCTCATTACATGAATGGGTTTGGGGGTGATCCCTAAATTGCTGGGATTTGGGTGAAGGGCGTGGGAAGTCTTACACTTTGGCTGCATCTTTAACACAGATTTTTTTTCCTCCTCACTCTATTTTCCTTGAGTTCTGTCACTGCTGGGAAAACATCTCCTTTTGCTGTTCAGAAGCTCTGGAGGACCTGTCCAATATTTAGGATCTATAGGCTTCTTCAGAAAACCAAGAGCAAGATTTTCAGTAGCTTTTAGGCATTTAAAGATGCTGGTAGTTTCCCAGTGAGGTCTTTGAACTAGTGCTGTGCACCCAGGCAGAAAAAAACTGCAAGGGAGGAAAAATACACCTTCAACTTCTCTCAGTACATAAACAACTTTTTAGAGAAGCTGAGTAGGATGAGACAGGCCATGAACGGAAACACTGAAGGACTCTCCCCGGCACCCCTCATGCTTCCAGGCAGGCTTTCCCTGTAGTGATGGTATCTGACAGCAGTAATCCAGCAGCAGCACACGTGACTCTACCACATTTCTCATCAAGACTAATTTTGTCTGATCCCTCCTTCCTTTGGGAGCAGGGGCAGACGAGCTCTGCAGACGGTACCAAACACAGGCTGCCTCTCCAGTACCTGCAGCGGATCCCAAGCCCCAGACAGCTCACGAGGCCACAGGGGAGGCTGTGACCTCCTCCCACAAAGATGTCAGCCAAGTCCCATCTAGCCCAAGGTTGTTCAGCAAATAAACCCCCACCTTCCACCTCAGCCAGTCACAGGCACCAGCCCCAGCCAAAATCAATAGATGAGAAGCAATCTGTCATTTCCAGGCCACACTGGTTGGGTTATGGATGAGTCAAAAAGCACTACAGGAAACACAGATGTGGTGAGATCACCTCCTTCTCTGGAGCCTTCCTATCTCTGCAAGCCTTGCCCGATCTCCCTCAAAATTTCCATGTGCGCACACCAAACCACCTCGTGTGCCGCGTGGCCGTGCCGGTTCCAGTGCAGGTGCGTTGCGTGACGCTTGGCAGGGCCGGGCCAGCCTGGCACAGGCAGCAGGAGGCTGAGTTCACCCTGAGCTGCAGGCAGGCTGGTGTCTCCCCGTAGGAAATTTTTTTTCAATTATTTCAAATACCTCCCACTCGCACACAAAGCCCATGTTTTGTAATAAAAACAAGGAGAAAATCTCATCCAGAGGAATTTTACCTATTTCCCCCTCTACTTATTCCACTGAAGTTATCTTTTTTAAAAAAACAATCCCCCCAAAACTGGCCACCAGAACAACAAAGTAGCCAAGAAGCTAATTTAATAACCTCATTCTTCAAGATCCACCTTGCCCTTCACACTAGTAGGTTTTAAAAACAGTCCTATATCATCCAGTACCTTGTAATTTTTTTAAAGGTTTCATTGCATTTTTCCCTTCATAGAGAAAATGCTTTTCCTTGGAGAGAGATGCCGAGAATACTGCACATTTTCTAGTGACTGGGATTTTCCCTGCAAACTAAGGCAGGCATTACCCTATGCAGGCATTACCCTATTCAGCTACAGAGAGGCAAAGGTTGAAGTTACTCATTCTCTACAGAAAGGAGCAGGAAGGCCAAGAAAGACAAGAAGGGGGACATATCCCTGTCTTCACCCCCCCCCCAAAAAAAAAGAAAAGGTTGCTTAGGGTCCGTGTGCCCAGATAAAGCTGCACTGGCTTAGTTCAGTCACCACACCCCAGCTCAGCCACAGTAACTGATCATGCACAGGCTGTCCTCCCACTCCAAAGCTCACCATTGAGCTTTAGGCAGAAACACCACGTCCCAAGGCCCTAATCCTTTAGCTCACAGCAGCACAGCCAGCTGTGGGCTAAAAGCCACATTAAACTCACTGGAAGAGAAGCATTTGCTGAAATGCTTTGCTGAACAGGGATGAGCGACTGTGCTTGGGCTTTAGTTACACTTACAAACTCCTGTACATCTTGGCTCTGGTTTTCTTTGCCACATGGCAGCTGGTTACGTCCAAGAATTCCTGGGAGGGAAAGTGACTCTAGAAACTCAGCTGTGCAACATATGCTCCATCTAGTGTTTATTCATAGTATTTCATTTTCTTAAAAGGTTTGATTTGCTGTTAACACATATTTCCATCTTCTCTGTAGTTCATATGTCTATATACGATCATTATTGAAAATAATAACCTTCTGCTTGTTGTTTCAATTTTCAGGGATTGATCTAGCCTCCACTTACACCTTCAGTAATGATTATACACCAATTTCCACTTAGAGACTAAATCTCATAGAGCAAAATGAAGGAAAAATGTTTTAAAAGAGCAGCAAGCATTTCCCCAGGTGCTCTGCTAATGTAAAGTGAATGGGAAACTTCAAGCAGGAGCAAAACATAAAGCCTAGAGGACACACAGGGGAAAGTTTCTCCCCATAAAATATACTTCCCAGACACGGGGGCACTGTTTTGAGCCCCTTTGCCACAGACTGAGGTGCTTTTTCGTCCTCTATGTCGAGATAGGCTGCTGAAGAAGGACAGAAAAATAAACAGGCGGCACAAAGCCCTTGCTGCCTCCTCAGGCCACCCTCATCACACCAGAGCACAGCAGCTGCTGGGAGCAAGTCCCAACAAAATGAGTTTGGCAAAGCTCTGAAGCACGGATGACCTGGAAATCCACAGAGGCTTTTCCAGGTGCTTAGGTTGGGTGCAAGGCATCTTTGCATAGTAGAAAAACAGGGACAGTAGCAACAGCCATCAGGCCTGGCAAGTGCCATATGTATTTGAAAAGGGTAGGACTTGCATGCCAGCTTTGGTTGTGGGGCAAAATACTCCAACACACAGAGTCTCTTTTTACCACATGCTGTCCCCTAATTTGCACTACTTGAGGGAGTTCCCGGTTCCTAATTTGCTGCTCAGCTGATGGTAATGCCCTTAACTTCAAAAAATCCAACAGCAGATGGGACAAGAAGTCCCAAGCTAACATTTTGATTAGGAAGTAAAAGAGAAAAAGCCTGACCCCGTTCTGTTGTGTCAGCAGGACTGGTGAGGTGCTGGGATGGGCTGCCTGGCGACAGGTCAGGATCTGCAGGGGGGGAGACCTTTAGGAAATAGTTGAACACTCTCAGAGAAACGCTTGGGTTGGCTGATCCTAGCTGGGGCAGTGGCGGCCCAAACGGGCCTACTTCTTCTGGGAGGAGGCCAAAAGGATCCCAGCCCAGCTAAGAGGAGAGCTGGCAAGGAGCTGTGACAGAAACAGACAGTGCTTGGACGCTGCAGCCATGGGGTACAACCCTAGGCATGGATTTAAGCTGAAGGAACAGAGCTTTCACTGCTGTGGAAAGCCGAAAGAGCACTGACAATACAGCTTCCTTGAGCAGAAAGCATTTAGGAGAGCCCCACATCCCCTGCCTGCTCTTCCCCTGTGCCAGGTTTTGCAGCAGAGCTCCCCAAAGCTGTGCTGTGGCACTGACACAGGTGAGAAAGCAGCAAACTGGGAGCAGGTCCCTGTGTGGAGAAACCACAGAGAGCACCTCTGGGGTAGCATGAAACTAAATACATGTAAGGGCATTTGCTGTAATAGTACTGCCTGAGTAGAGCCTCCAGTAAACCACATACAGGCCTGCTGCAGGATGTCTTCCAGGGCAGCACACAAACCGGGGCCAGTTTGCAGAGATCTAGGTTCAGTTTGGTACAGAAAATGAGAGGAGCTTGCCCTAATGGGAAATGCACACCACCAAAAAACATCTTCTGCCAACTGTGTGTTTTGTGGTGCTTTTCGCAGGTGATGGCCGCGCTGCTCTTCCCTGTGCAGCTGCTGGCAGTGGCTGTCACTGTTTACCTAGAGCTGGTGAGGTCTGCTCAAGGTGGTGCCTACTATGGGATCAAGCAGCTGCCACCTCAGGTGCCCCAGTACCAACCCCTCGGACAACAAGTACCTCACATGCCGCTGGGCAAAGAAGGCATCCCGATGCAGCACCTGGGCAAGGAGATGCCCCACATGCAGTATGGGAAGGAGTACCCCCATCTGCCTCAGTACAGGAAGGAGGTCCCGCAGATGCCCATGCTCGGCAAGGATATGGCTCCCAAGAAAGAGAAAGGTAGGTCAGCATGTCCCTCTCCACTCCTGCATGGTCCCATCTGGTGGGCATAGCACCCTTGTGCCCAGAGGACTGGCCAGGCTGGTACCTGGCCACAGGT
Source organism: Mohoua ochrocephala (assembly GCA_013398855.1). NCBI lineage: Eukaryota > Metazoa > Chordata > Aves > Passeriformes > Acanthizidae > Mohoua > Mohoua ochrocephala. Next base: position 126,409 of record VZTA01014321.1, on the reverse strand, counting down.
GGACAAAACAGGTTCATGGGAGCTGTGGGGCAGCTCAGGATCACCAGCACAAGACCACGGTCATCCTCTGGGCTGCTGCACAGCCTCTGAGCAGTCCTACCCGCAATGAGCCTCCAGCACACAGGGCTGGCCCCAGGTTTGCTCAGGTGCTTGTTCAACACTAGGAAAAACCTTGTCATCCCACCTGCTTGCAGAAAACCCTCTGATGGGGCTTCAAATGACGGCCCAGAGTCCTGTCTGGATGGGCTCCCACTCTCACGGCAACAACCAGACTTGAATTTATGGGAACATCACCGTTTTGTCTGCATTTGTCCAGACGCTGTGGTTCAGAGGTTTGCAGATAAAAACGTACAATTGCTCTTCTAACTCTGGAGTCCTATTTCTGTAGGTTATTTATGGCTGTTACAGAGGCATTGAAAGTACAGAGGATTAATGCACAAGTCTGCACATACAAGTGCTTTCCCTATTCAGTAAAGGAAGTTTGGACGGTATTAAGATATTTAAGAAAACAAGAAAAAAGTCCAAAATACAAAGGGTGACCAGAACACCCAGTGTCATAAAATCCTTGTGAGACCCACCAGTGTCTGTGCGACTGCAGACAAAGCCGGTTAACTTTGTCTCACTGAGGTTTTAGCTAACCACAGCCTCCACTGACTTCAGAGGGAAATGGAAGATTTCAGGGCCTATTTTTGGAGCGTCTGAACAAGCACCATTGGCTGTAGTAAGATCGACCTATCTCGTGAACAAAGATTTTCGACGTGCATAAAACACAACATACGCAGAGAGGGAAGGTTTCCGCCTCCCAAAGAACAGTTAATTCTCTTGTCCTGAAACCTCATCTCCTGTCCTCCTCCAAATCTCTCACTTCTTTACCCATTTTAGAGCTGGAAAGAGTTTCCACTTAACCCAAAAAGCCTGCAGCTTGAAAAGCAACCAACCCCAGCAGCAACTTCCCCACCCTGATCTGCAATGATAAGCGGTCGCATACACAGAAATGTGGGTTTGGACAATACAAACATTTTGCAGCGTTTAGAAGAGCCATAACTAGACATGGCTGTGCCAAAAGAGCAATGCTGATTAAAGCTGTAGGTTTCCAGTAATGCTTTAATGGGAACCAAAACCTTGAAGAAAATACAAATATATATACCTATATATAAACTTCTTAGCAATACAGTCTTTTTAAATTGATCTTGCTCATTTAAGCCCCTCCAGAAAAAGCACTTTTATGCCAGGACTCCTCCCACAGCACGAGAGCACCGAGTTTCCTGCAAAAACTCTTAAAGGTAGATTAATCTACAGCAACATGGGACAAAATGCAGATTTGCTGTTTAAGATTGTATGGGTGGAAAACACCAGCAAAGTGCAAATGGCTTTTACACCTGATGCACCGCAATTACTTTGTGGAAACAGAAGCATGCGTGGAAGTTTGGAGTATGCAAACAGTAGTAATAGCCTCTCCATTCTCAACGCCAACCTATAACTCACTAGCTGTCTCTGTCTACCGCAAAACCATGAGGCATCAGAAAAAGCATGTTCAATTCAAAACTGCCTGTTTTTTGAAGGATGTGATTGTAATCACATTGTATCTCTCTCTCTCCCCACTTTCTTTTTCTTTTCTTCCCAACCCAGAAATTCCCATCCGCAGTCTGAGGGGTGAGCAAGGCCCCCCTGGTGAGCCTGGACCAAGAGGGCCACCAGGGCCACCAGGATTACCAGGTCACGGTGTGCCAGGAGCCAAAGGAAAACCAGGCCCGCAAGGATACCCAGGAATTGGAAAGCCGGGTTTGCCAGGGATGCCAGGAAAGCCGGGGGTCATGGGGCCCCCAGGGCCGAGAGGGGAGATGGGGCCGAAGGGGGAGATTGGGCCCATGGGGATACCCGGGCCGCAAGGACCACCAGGGCCTCATGGGCTTCCTGGCATAGGGAAAGCGGGTCCTCCGGGGCTGCAGGGACAGCCAGGGCCAAAGGGTGAGCCCGGGATGAAGGGGCTGCCAGGAATCCCTGGGATCCCAGGGCCCAAAGGGGAGAAGGGGGTCGGGATCCCGGGTTTGCCGGGTCTGAAGGGTCCGCCCGGGCTGCCTGGTCCCCCCGGCCCTGTGGGGCTGCCGGGGGTCGGCAAACCGGGCATGGTTGGCTTCCCTGGCCCACAGGGACCCCTGGGCAAACCCGGACCCCCAGGAGAGTTAGGGCTGCAGGGGCCTCCAGGGGCCCCCGGGATCCAAGGCCCTCCCGGCCCGCCTGGCATTGGCAAACCAGGCCAGGACGGCATGCCCGGCCAGCCGGGCTTCCCGGGCGGCAAAGGGGAGCAGGGATTGCCAGGCCTGCCGGGGCCCCCTGGCCTCCCTGGGGTTGGGAAGCCGGGCTTCCCCGGGCCCAAAGGGGAGCGAGGTGTGGGTGGTCTGCCTGGCCCCCTGGGGCCGAAGGGGGAGAAGGGGCATGCGGGGCCACCTGGCATGGGAGGGCCACCGGGGGAGCCAGGCCAGCCAGGCCTGCCGGGCATCATGGGCCCCCCGGGGGCCGCTGGTTTCCCAGGACCTAAAGGGGAGGGGGGTGCCGTGGGGCCACCAGGACCGGTCGGCCCCAAGGGAGAACCCGGCTTGCAGGGTTTTCCAGGAAAGCCAGGCTTTCCTGGGGAAGTGGGTGGCCCTGGGCTGCGGGGGCTGCCGGGCCCCACGGGACCCAAGGGGGAAGCTGGACACAAAGGCTTGCCGGGGCTGCCGGGCGTCCCAGGGCTTGTGGGGCCAAAGGGTGAGCCCGGGCTCCCCGGGGCCCAGGGGCTTCAGGGCCCCTCGGGCATCCCAGGCATCGCGGGACCCAGTGGCCCCATCGGCCCCCCCGGGCTGCCGGGGGCGAAGGGCGAGCCAGGCATGCCCGGCCCCCCTGGCTTCCCCGGTGTAGGTAAACCCGGTGCTGCGGGGCTGCAGGGGCCCCCGGGAAAGCCTGGGGCGCTCGGTCCTCCGGGCCAGCCGGGGCTCCAGGGGCCACCGGGCCCCCCCGGGCCCCCAGGTCCGCCGGTCATCGTCCCACCCACTCCGCCGGCCGTGGGACAGTACCTGCCTGAGGTGGGGCCGGGGATAGAAGGCTTGAAGCCCCCCTACGGCTACAAGGGCAAGAAAGGCAAGGCTGGCGGCATTGTCTACGAGATGCCCGCGTTCACGGCAGAGCTCCTCACCCCCTTCCCCCGCGTCGGGGTGCCCGTGAAGTTCGACAAGCTCCTGTACAACGGCCGGCAGAACTACAACCCCCAGACGGGGATCTTCACCTGCGAGATCCCCGGCGTCTACTACTTCGCCTACCACGTCCACTGTAAAGGCGCCAACGTGTGGGTGGCGCTGTACAAGAACAACGAGCCGCTCATGTACACCTACGACGAGTACAAGAAGGGCTTCCTGGACCAGGCTTCGGGCAGTGCCGTGGTGCAGCTGATGCATGGAGACAAGGTTTACGTTCAGATGCCATCCGAGCAGGCGGCAGGACTCTATGCCGGGCAGTACGTTCATTCGTCTTTTTCAGGATATTTATTGTATCCCATGTAAAACAAAACGAACGGACACACACACACACAAAATCAAAACCTTTCTCCTCTGCTTCAATCTTTTTATACCACAAAAGATGCATTTTATGACCATTTTGGACCATCTTGTACAAAACCAAAAAAATAAATACAAAGTTTTAACATTATGCACAGCTAGTTATAAAAAAAAAAAAGGTGTGGTGAACATATCTAAAGATGTGTATCAGGTTCATAAACAGTTGTTTTGCACCCAAGGGGGACATATTAGCTGTACATTATATATTTCTGCAATGCCATGCTTACTTAATTTCATTCACAGTAATTCAGTACTAAAGTTCAAATCAGTGTATGTCACTCACTCCTGTTGCATTGATCATAGTTATAAGATGAAAAACAGTGACTTAAACCCGAGTAGGTCAGTCTGTAATTATATTAAAAAATTTGAGTGGCTTATTTGACTAGGTGGGGGGTTTCTTGGGTTTCTGACAGAAGGTCTGCCTGACAAGCAAAGGTTCTCTTAGCTGGAGACCTGTATTTCCCTTCCCCCGTACAAAATAATCCCGCAGGTGTGGTTTTTTCCCTGAACAATTTATTTATGACGGAAGAGGAATCCTTGATGGTGTAACTATACCCCCCGAGCCTTCTTCAGCAGTCACTGGACCTAAAATGTCACCACTGACTCCAGCAGGCACTGTTTTCACCTCCAAATGCCACAGCGCTTGAAAAGTCTCCATCTCTATTCACAGAGCTCAAGTAGATGAGGTAAATCTTCCCCATTTACTTTGTGCCACGTCACTGAGATGCTTTGGCCAACGCGTGGCAGTACTTCAGGGTGGCATAAATTTGCTTGGATTTCTGTGCTTGTACCAAGAACCCATTTGGCTTGTCAGAAGAGACACCTATTCTGCCACTCAGCAAAAGCTGAATCAGTTTGCTCTTCGATGACTAGGCAAAGCAGAAGTAGCTCTGTTTGCTTAGCTGATTTGTTGCTTGAGATCAACCAATAACTTTACCAGCAACACTGATCACGCAAATTTATCCGAGAACTTGGTTCTATCTAAAAGCTGATTTCCAATCCTTATTTATATGTTACCAGTTGTCAAGGAGAACCTGCAGGCCTCAATACTTTTCTGTACTTGAGGACAGCGACTTCTGTGCACGAAGTCTCTGTCTGCTCATCAATGGTGCTAATCTCACCTCAACAAGTGTTCTGTTTCCAAGGGGCAGTGGACCTTGCTGTGGTTCCCTGTACAGTGCTGCACATCACACCCTGCTGCGCTAGTTCAGAGAGTTAAGCGCTCATCACCTCTTCGATGTCTTTAGCTACCGCTACCGCTTTTGATTCAAAAATGAACTAGATTTTTCATGCAGAACTAAGATTGGATTTAACTGGCATTACCATTATTTAAATGCAGAGTTTAATGCAGTCTAACATTGACTAAGGACTCCAGTGATATAATGTGGTGCTTTATCTCAGAAATTTTATGGAACGGTGGCAGGAATGGACGGACAGTTTACCAGACACTGGTGACTTCAGTATGTTCCCAGAATATATGAGATATGTCAAAAGCAAATAATTTTGTATTTAAATTTTTTGTACTGATTTGAAAAAAATATCTTATTAAATATCTTTAAAAATAAAACCAAAAAACCAATTCTGTTTTCACTCAGGACTATCAGAAGGAACACTGAATGGGCTGAATTCATGTATCAGACCACAAGGACTCTCTGAAACCAGGGACAGTCTGATATAGGGGGGAAAAAATTAGTAAGAGACACCCCCTTTTCTCTAGTTCCCATCTCTGGGCAAAACATGCTCTAAGCCACTGAGGGGAACACGTCCCATTTGGTGGGAGGACACAGCAGGGTCTGGGGGGAACACGAAGAGGGAGGGGCTCCCTCAGGCAGCCCATGGGGACAGGTAGGACTCAGCACAAGCCCACGTGGGAGTGCGGCTGAAGAAAGGCAGAGGGGCAGCCAAGGAATCAGCCACAGAGGCTGCTGCTTAGGGCTTGTGGCGCCTGAAAAGGCAGAACTGGCTGCCCAGGATGAGAGATGCTCACCACATCGCTGGCTCTCCTGATGTGGTTTCCCCACCTCACCTCAAAGACAAGCACTTCCTCCAAGCTGGTGAACTCCTCAGCTCTCCATACTGAAAGGAATGCACTGAATACCTACTGTGCCAGGGAATTGTTATCTAACTCTGCCTTGGACACCCTGAAGCCCTCAGCATCTCATTTTTACTGCACAAAGAGAAAGAGAAAACAAATAATGAGCAAAGTACTGCAGTCAGCATCTCTCACTTTCCACCTAAAGCCATTTTCACTTTCTGAAATTTTTTATCACACACCATCTTCTTCGTTCTACATCTCTTATTTTAGCATTCCCTTGATAGTCCACAATAAGACAAGCAAGATTCAAAAAACAATGGAAACTTCAAATCGCCAGGATGCTGCTCTTGATCTTACCCCCCCAAAAAAAAAAAATGTCCCAGCTCTGGTTGCACTCAGCCTGGAGTGAGATTTACACCCACAGTAAAAGTGAACCCACCTAAGTTCAAAAACTTTCAGCTGTTTGCTCTACGAAGCACTGAAGTTTGTTCCAAAACTTGATTAACGTATCTGACACCGCCATGTACTTTACACACCAGCAGTAATGGCCCTGGGCATACCCACACATCCACCCTCACACACAGAGCACCGGCCTTGCAAAAAGAAGTCTCAGGGCACTGTCTTTAACAGTTTATTCACAGGAAAATAATCTCCTTCCATTTGAAGCATTCAAAATTTCACTTGAAACAACTGTAAGAATTCTTCAAAATACAGGTGGCACTTTAAAGGCATATAAAACTTAAGACAAATGGCAAATTAAGTATTTCCCAATACCAAAAACATATGTTGAGCTTTGTATGTTCTTAAAAATCAGAGTCCACTTAAAAGTGAAGGTATTTATACTACCTCCCAGGGCATTGTTAAAAAGGAAAGTATGGCATTGGAAACAAGAAGTACCACATGCTAATTAAACACCAAAGTTGTGATTCTGTATTATTATCACCTATGTAGTCACTGTAAATGTCATTTAGTAACATCTTTTAGGCACACTCAGATTCATATTTAGTGCAATAGTCTGTGACTTCCCTTAATTATTACAGCAGAGGAAAGAACAGTTTCCCAACAGAAAACAAAGAAACCTCCTGAAAGTCTGAGCCAAGCAGAGCTTTCAGCCAACATGTGTCAGTCATCCTGCCTGTTCTGTGCATAGTTTGGGATCTTGGAGCTGGGTCTTTCTGACAGCGCAGCGTTCTGAGAGGGGTGGCAGGTAAAATGCAAAAGCACCTTTTCTGTAAGATGATGCTGTCTAGAAATTCGGGAGGCTGCTACAGAACAGGAGAGAGTAAGAAGGAAGGAGAACATCCAACTTCAGACAGAAAAATGATGGGAGACACTGGGGACCTATACAGTTGCACCATTATCAGGCACAGAAATAAAGCTGGCAGCACCCTGGGATTCAAAACTGGCAGCTTCACTCCCGATATGATAAAAAAAACTGGATAGCTTTTAAGGGGAAGTTGCAGTGCAGAGATTTCATTTTCAGGAATGGCAAAAAGGGAAAAAGAAAGTTTTAATAGCAGTGCACTCTCAGAGAGGATCTAAATATTTGGTGTTAGCATTACTGTTTTATTCTAAAAGCCCCAAGTCAAGTCTTTGGTACTGCAAACACCTGTGAAAACGTGTGCCCAGGCAGAAGAGACACCGATCTGTGAGCACTGCTGAGGAACACGCTACCCATGGGTGTTCCTGCCTGAATGAAGCTGGTGCCAAAGCAGGACCTGTCCTCGAGGCAGTGTAGCAGGAATGATGTGTGTGAAGCAGGTGGTGGAACAGGGCTGGTCTACATGGGATCCTATCAAACATCTTGTGGGGAGTAAAATTCATTACTAGGCTCACTGCTTATTACTGAGGAGAAAAGCTACTGGCCTGCAAGCTGGGCTTTCAAAACAAAAACCCCCAAAAAAGCCAAAACCGAATACCCTGGGGTTTATCAGCAGCACCAGCTCTTGGCTTGTTCCTGAGGGAACAGGCTTTGTTCAAAACGTTTCCCAGTCACCCCGGGACAATAACTGTAGTGGACTCAACATTCCTGCAGCAGCACAGAAGTGGGGGGAAAATATCCCTGGATATACTGCTTAATTTGAAAAGTCAGTCAGTCATACAAATGAGGAGGCTTATTAATAAAAAGAAACAGCTGATAAGGATAAATGCTTGTAGAGAGCATATTAAATTCATCGAGAACACCACACACTACTTTAAAAAAAATATTCTGGGGAGACCAAAAAGCTGATGTGGCAAAAATAAAAAAGAGTAAAAGGGGGTTTTTTTAAGTACAAAGAGTTTGGGAGACACCATTTGTTTGCCATGAAGCTTTTTTTTTTCCCAATTATTTTGTTTGTTCTGCTACAGTTAGAATCCAAATCCCATCCTCCCACAAAAAGCAGAAAGCCTACTAGAAAAATTAGGAGAAGGAATCAGTCTAGATTAGTGGGAAGAGCATCTCTGGAGATGAAATAAAGCAGAGGAAATCACCACATCTTCCAAAGCAGAGCTCCCTACCCACTTCCTGCAACTGGAGACAGGGGTGGGGAAGCAGAGGGATGCAGCCTGCACCATCGCAAGAACTCTCCTCACAGAGTCTGAAGCAAATTCAGCAGCTCTCCTGGAAAAGAATCCTCCCGGACAGCATTCTGCAATGTGATACATGAATGCAGCTGGATCGTGGCAGCAGCCATTGGGAGATCTGGGGGGCCCAGCTCTGGAAGCTACTGTGGATTGTGAGGGTGAAGGGGCAGACCCCCCACTTCTGCCAGCCTTGGCTCTCAACACAGTCTAAGATCTACCAGGGGCTCCTCTGCAACAAGAGCTCGGAGAACACTGCTCTGGCTGCAAAAAGCCTTGCCACAGCAGCTTTTTCAGGTGGAATTACTGTTATCAGGACTTTAAATCACTGTAGGTCTGGGGCTGCAGAATCACATACAAACCTTTTTAATTAACTGAAATAACCAGGAGAAAGAAATGCTGGTAGAGACAAAGACAAAACTGTCACTATTTTCTTAAGTGAAACCCCACCTCCTGTTTGTATTCAGATTTTTAAGCAAAGACCTCTTCAAAGTCTCAGGGAAAAAAAAAAGGAAATACAAAAAAGTAGGAGCCCTTCTGCCAGCTGGTGAAGAAATTGTGGTTTCCTCAATTTCCACCACCAGAGTCAACCGTTCCAGGTCCCCAGGACCTCCCACACACTCCCCTCTCCTCCACACTCCCACCTGCCACCCTGCACACAGGTCTGCAGCTGCACCCAAGGGACACACAGCTGACAAGACACCATGGCACAGCCTGTCCCTTGCTGGGACACGCCTGCATGCTTCCCCACCCCATGCCACAGATTTTTCTGACATCTGGAGTTATTTCAGGTATGTCCAACTTGCTTGAAACAGACCAAAGCTCAGGAATCATTGGGTAAAAACACAGGCCTCCTCCCCTTCAGCTGTGGCACCTCTCCAAATCATCCTGCCCTCCCTAATTCCCAAACGGCAGAGCCAAGGAGCTAAAGATGGAAATGAGAACTGTGGGAAGGTGTCTGTGGTTTTGGTTTGGTTTCTTTTAGAACACCTACTGCACCCCACAAGAAAGATGACTCTTTGGTTGCTTCAATGGTTATTCCTCTACATTTCAGCAGCAAAAAAAATTGTGTTCCGTACTCTTGCAATCCTCAGCTGTTGAAAATAACAAATACCATGGTTTGTGTTCATACTGCAATTGTTTGCATTACTCCTAAATGTACTCCCCTAATTTTATTTAAAAGCAACAAAGGTATTTCTACCAACTTCAAAGATTATTTTTAAGTGGACGTCTTTGTGCTTTCTTCAGGTGTGATTGATAAAGATAACCACAAAATCTTCAAGCAATTCTGCCATAATTAAAATAAAAAAATTATATACGTGCCCTGTGAGAGAACTGGAACAGCATGTTGTTGTTCTCTGACAGTTGTCAAGTGCCTTCTCAGGCAGATTTAATTTATTCACAGGCTTGTCAGAGACAAACCCATAGAGGAAACACAAACGTCCCACTAAATGTTTCAATTAAAATGTCGCGTACGTTCCCGCTGCTTAATTATTTAGTTCAGCCACACACTTTAAACTTAAATGTCAAGACAGAAGAGGAAAACAGATGCCAAATGGTAATTCAGCTGAGGTACATCCTGGATATTCCCTACCACACTCTACTGCCAAAAATGGGAGTATTCCTTGCTTGTATTGATGCATTACAGCATCTGAGGAAGGAGATTGTCCTCGTTTGGAAAAGTCCACCTCAATTTTTGAGGAGCAAACAAAATAATACATGAGATCCTGTCCTGAAGAACTAGGACTCCAACAAGTCATAAATCAACTCTAAACTCAGGCATGAACATCTCTGTCCCAGCTCCTGTTTCTGTTGTGGTCTGGGGGCTGACACGCAGGTAGTTCGGACAACTCTTCAGTCTTCATATTCCCTCTTTTTTAAGTCAAGTCAGCAACTGTAAAATTTACTGGATGCACAGCACAGGGAGTATGATTTCTCCATAACATGGGTACAACACAAGCATAGTCAACACCAACGTCTCCACAAATCAGACAAAGGGTCTTCACCTTCGGCAAAGGCAGACAGAAGTTCAGAGTTGATGGTCAGTGCAGAAGCCGTGGCTGCTTGGCTGAAGGTGGACATCCTCTCCTCGGGAGTATGGCAGAACAAAACCTGTACAATCTGTATGTTCCCCCCTCTCCAAAACACACGGTAATGATTTAGATGCATAGTTTTAAAGCCTTTTTCATACTACAAGACAGATAGTCACGACTTTACATCCATCTACTGATTAAACACTGGTCATCCTCAGTCTCTTGACAGTGGAACTCTTTTGGAGGACAACATCGGAAACAAAGAATTCCAGAGAATTAATCATTTGGAAAGAGTTCTCACTGATAAGTAAGTGATGTGCATCACATTTTTATATATCCCTGATACTTTCAGCTGAAAGTTTCATGGTTTTCCCACTATTAAATAGCTTCACAGAAATTCAGTTAACTCTGTTTGCAACAGTCCATTACCCTCAGGCTTAGAAGCGTTTGCCTTGGTGAGGTTTCTGGGCTCTTTTTAAACAGTAAACAGTTATGCTGCACTTAAAAAATAAAAATGTCATACAAAAAATAAAAATTTTTCAAATCTTGAAAATAGTGATTGTTCTTTGTGTTTTCCGTTCAGCTTTCATGTCAAATTGACTACAAAGTTCTTGTCTATAAGCTTCTTCAAAAATTTCTGCTCGGCGGTGATGTTGTGATATTCATTCTAAAGAGATGTGAGGGAATAATAAAATAAATTATAAAATCAAATTACAACCAGCAGCATCACTTGGCTATTCCTTTCTATTACCTGTGATACTTGGAAGATGCTAAGAACAGGAAAAGTCTGGGGAAAAGACTTCTTAGCAAAGGCTTAGCAGAGTTTCCCAAGACAACAGGTTGCTCAAAACTAGATTAGGTATTTCCATAAGGACACAACCAAAAAGGATGATCCTTTGGTGATAAGAATGGGTAGTCTCATAGAAGTCCTTCCATTATTAAGTCTCCCAGCTCCTCGTCCTGCTTATTCAGAACAACAACTGTGTAACCACATTTACAGCACGAGCAATCAGAAAACGAGCAATTCTCAGAGCTCAGTGCAGGCTCTTCAAAAGCACATCGGGCACTTGTAGTTCAGATGCATCCTGCCAAATAGGTTCAGCAAGCCCAAACCAACCCATCTTCCCTGCTGTATCCAGATCCTGGATACACAGGAGACCACCAAGCTTAGTGGAGGGCAGCATAAGGAAAGTAAATTTACTGAAGACACTGAATCCCGTAAACTAAAATGAATGTAATGCAACTGCTGCATAAAATGTTATACATAAGTAGTATAGTATTTACAATTTAATGCCACTAAAAAACTAACAGAAACATTTTTGATTAGTAGTTTGTTTTTTAAAGTTTCAAGATTTTGGGAAACTTATGGATGTCTATTCAACTAACGATCAACCTTACTCAAACTTAGTACATGTTGCAAAAAAGCACCTGCAGAGAGGAGCCTCAAAAGGAAGGCAAGTTCAGTGTCAGAGGAAAATTATCTCAGAACAGCAGGCATCTAGGAGTTCTGAAAGAAACATGAGAGGCTCCTGTGGGCATTGTCTCTACCCTACCTCTTCAGCAAAGGGAAGAGGAGGAAAATGGTACCCATATGCTCTGGGCAACTGGAAAAGAAAACTTCACACTGAGGTGGTGAAGGGCTGAGATGGGGTTGCTTGGAACACAGAGGTGAAGGCAACTGAATACAAGAGCAGAGACATAAAAGAAAACAGAAGCATGGCCATAGCAAAGCAGCAGGGAGGAGAAGGCATTCCTGATGTTTGCCAGCCTCCTGCTGCTCCCTCTCCTGATGAATTGTGGCTTCCTCCTCCCGGAAGCAGTTCCTTCTCTTCCTACTCTCCTCCAAGAGCTGCTTTTCTTTTCTACTTTCAGTTTCCAAAATTCAGTTCTTTTCCTGTGCAAGACCTATACAAGTTCATAGGTCTTAACTCCTTCCCTTCCCCTTTGCTCTTCTTTCCCTTTTTTAAGGAGTTTGACAGCTCTGGCATACAGTACAAGCAGGTGCCAAGAAAAAGAGAGCACGAACAGAAACACCACCACTCACGTGCAAACAGTACAAAGACATCTCTAGGACAAGAGCGGTACAGCCCCAGGAAAACACCAGCAAAGCAAAACACAACACACAAATGGACACGTCATGCAGACATTGCAGAATAGGGTATAGCACAAGGGACACAAATATCAGTATCTGCGTTTTTCAGAAACAGCAGCAGAGAGGAAGAGATTCAAGCAACATTAACCCACAAGCAGCTGAACCAGGAGAAGGTGGGAGGCCCTTCTGACCTGCAGTCCACACTTCTATCTATACTGAATTGCCTTCCCCAGTTACCAGCTCTACTTCTCCCAGCACAAACAAGTGTTAGTTACCTGCATCATCTGAGACATGGTTTCATTGCCATAGTAGTGCAAAGAACTATTTCTGTCAGTGAAGTCGTACTTGAAGCCTGCCAGGTGGACTTCGTGGCATATGTGAAATGCCAGCGTAATGGCAATTAGCCCCGTCGTTGGATGCTTGGGTTTCTACAACAAAACACAAAGAGAACACACACATAAATACCTGGAAGCTCGATGGGAACAGCGAACTTAAGAACAAAGATGAGGGAAACCAAATCAGGCAGCTGGGTCTTCTACAGATGTTTGGTTTCAGTTTGATCCCCTCCTGTCTCTAAAGGAACGAGGTACTGCCTCCCACAGGTTTCCCGTGACCAGGGTGTCTCTCATGTCAGCCTTCCCTGGGATTCCTTCGTTTCTAAGTGAGGGCTGAGCCCACAGTGCAGCCCTTCCCTCCACAGAGGCATCAGGAAGGTCTCCTCATTGCTCTGCTCAGCTACTTTCATGGAACTGGTTAAGCTTCACTACACCGGAAAACAATTTACAACCCCTTCAAATTGGACTGAATTACGAGATGTGTTCAGAAGTTTCTAGATGATGGAGACCCAGATGAACAGAACATGATATGCCCCAAATTTTCATAGCACCAAACTAAAAAAGCATGAATGCTAGCACTACACAAATTTGACTGAATTTGCATTTTTTCAAAGCAGGAAAATTCCAGAAGAATTTTGCTTTAGACCTTCCCCCACTATCCCCATTACAAGAAACAAAACTGTAAATAAAATTATTTCTCCCTACAGTAAGTTCAGAAGTAAATGCAATGTAAAATAAAGAGCATGGCATAAACAGGTTTTAACTGTGAAAAATTAAGAGCACCCAACCAAAAGTTAGCATTTCTCACAAAAGCACAGAAGAACTCCATGCAACCATCTGCCCTATCTTGTGCTCAGATACATGACTTCTTTCCTAGCAGCAGAGGCTAATATCATCTGGGGAAGTAAACGAGGCAAGGTTTTTTAGAGAGAGATGAACTCTTTCATTTGACCAAGATGAAGCTAAGGTGAAAAAGTGTCCCCAGAAATGGACAAAATTTTCAGGCACCAATGCCTTTCTTAGCTAAAATAACATGAGCTATATGCTCCCAGTAGCTGCAGTCAAACCTCAAATTGAGCACAGAATCATGGGCTTTTTTGAACTCTGACTCAAGGCTCAGTTTGTCTCTGGAAAAGAAGCTGACAAACCAGTACTAGACAACTCTGTACACAGAAAAGGCAGATGCACTCTCTGTATTTCTTTGTATCATATGACAACACAAAAATCCCCAGGAAGAAGTTACTATTCTCAGCTTTTTTAAGCCTAACTGAAGTCACAGATTTGAACTATCACCTTTTACAGAGAATTTTTTGGTACCTTTATGCAACTCCTGGAGTACTCCAGAAATAGTATTTGCTTAAAATGCACACTATGCTCAGAGCTCTTGCCAGTTAGCAAAATAACTTTCTGCCCTAGGGGCCCAGCATGAAAAACTTAGTGGTGACTCTGTTGCAACATCCATACTAAACAGGACCTCAAAACTATGGCAGGAATGCTACATGTCAGGATTAATGCTACTTGGAAATATCAGGAATATCACGGGTTGTAACTAGCTCTGTTCACCTTTAGCTATCATAAAATTCACCTCAAAAGAATATAATTTTAAAGCAACTACTTTTAAAATGTACTATCGTGAAATATCCAGATATCCTTGGCCTGTAATTAAAGTTTTCCAGCCTATTTAATGGGAACAGGCACAGCCCTGGAATGACTCCACGACACTTTCTGAGTTTAGTGGTGCTGGAGCAACACATCTGATTTTATTCTTGGTTCTACTAACAATCAGAAATGCTTGCTGGTTATGCCCTAATGTGCACACTGGGAACGTGAGACCGGTTTAATGGAAAAGGCAGGGACAGCAGGGAAAGCAAGAGCAGTCACTGGCATCTCCCGCAGGCAGAGGTGGCTGAAGCACAGGACAGCGAAGGCAGCACCAGCCCTGCCCAGGGACGAGCAATGGCAGAGAGGGCTTCAGTGTGAGACTCTCCTGCCCACGGGAACTCCTGTGGTGTGACCTGCAGCTTAACCAATCTGTGCCAGGGCCACTGCAGATGTGCAAGCTCTCACTGCAGATGTGCAGGCTCTCACTGCAGATGTGCAGGCTCCCAGCCACGGCCCACCTCCGAGACGGGAGGAACAGGGAGGAAGAGCACGCTTGAGATTCATCATTGCTGCGCAGGGATGAGGGACTGCAAAACCCCTGGCATGAAATAAGTAGGATATGGAGGTAGCAGAAGGGGGCTCCAGGCATGGACACAGTAACCCAGCTATATGCAGAGGCACCCAAAGGCAGGAGGAGCAAAGGTGACCAACAGGCCCGTGCCTCCGCACCAGCTGAGCCCACGCACATCTCGGACTCACGGACAGCACTGCTTTTAACGTCTACTCTCACTGAGAGGAAGCCCCGGAAGAGCCAGGAGGGATTTCTGGACCTATGGAGGCCATGCACATTCTGTGGCCATTTAGGAGATGAGTTAGGCATCCAATTACTATGCTGCTTTCTTCCCATCCTCAGCTGAAAAGCTGAAATGACACAGAGCCCCAAGCAAGCACATAGCCAAAACGGCTATTCCAGTTTGAGAGTTAATAAGGAAGAAAAAAGCCACTATTAGGCTCAGAAATCAGAAAGAATTTTTAGGAAGAGATACAGAACCTACCCCTTGCCCTCCCCACCCCCCTCAAAAAAAAAATCCACTCCCTCAAATATTAGAAGGAGTAAACCAGAAAAAAGTTGTGGCAGATACTCCACAGTGACAGCCTGTCAGACATTTCCACACATGTCAGGTAGGTGGTGTTGGTGAAGTGGGGATGTGACCCCAGGGGACTGTATCTATGCTAAGCAGCACATGGTTGATCCTGACTGCACAAGGGAGGTCTCCAGCTTGAAGCTTTACCTTTCATCAAAAACATTTTTCAGTCAGGAACTGACAGTTAAAATATATTTTTATGTCCAAATTGCTGATCCCAGAATGCTTGGGATCAAATCTGTAAGCACAGCGATGCTGCCAGACATTCATCCTTAGCACAGGGCTGGAATATCCTCTACATTCCCTAGTCCCTCCCTGGCCCCAGGAGTGCAGAACTGCAGCAGTGTTAGAATTACCAGTTTGCTGGGGTTTTGGGGAGGTTTGTTTGTTTGGTGTGGGGTTATTTTCAGTGTTTTGCTTTTTGGGGGAGGCTTCATTATTTGTTTGGGGTTTTTTGTCTGTCTTTTTAAGGGTTTTTTTTTAAGAAACACTGTACAACACCCAACACTGAACAGTTCAAAACTCCCTATTACTTCTAGTAGCTCTTTGGATCCGTCATGTTGCATTACCTGCCCGTCTTTCCCAGTTTTGTAAAATACATTCTGTCTGTCTGGAAAGCAGTCTCATTCCATACCAATTACAGAATCCATAAAAAGGTATTTTTCGCACACGAGGCTAGCCACTCTCTTTCTGGATTCCTTCATCTTTTTTAGGCACCATCTAAATGGCAAACTACTTTAATGTGAACCTAAAAGGTTTTCCACATTACAGTCTACTGTAGTAAAGATATAATTGCCTCTAAATACACATTTGGTTGCACAAAACTAGAAGGCACAAAAGAAGAAAGCATACCTCCTTCTTAGGAAACCTTGTTGGGAAATGAAGCCACTCATAAGCAGTTTTCCTGGTGATGCTGGGATCAAGAATCCTGATTTGACTCGATTTGTAGATCATATTCAGAGCCGGTTTCTTCCAAAAGCCCTTTGCACTCTGTAACAGGCAAGTAAATATGCATTTTTGACAGCTATAAACAGTTGAATTTTGTTTTGTAGCAACTCTAAAAGCATGAGGTTAAAGAAGAAGAGTGCTGAACCTCCCTAAGTTCAAAAACACCTGCTCCTGCAACAGGATAACCCACTGCCGCAGCAGTGGCCACCTGGCTGGGAAACAGCTTTGCAGAAAGGTCCCTGATGGACACCATGTACCAAGAATATGCCCTGGAGGCAATAAATGCTCCCTGTGTGCTGCCCACATTAGCGTGAGCACAGACAACAGGCAGACAGAAGTTACCATTCTCAAGTACTTCTGCACTGTGCCCTTCTGCAGTCCCACAAACGCCGTGTTGGGCTTCCCTCTGTGCAAGAGAGTGCCTCAAACAGCAGAAGGTCACTACAACAGCCAAGGGGCCAGAGCTCACAGCAAACAAAAAGGGTCTGAGGAGGCTGGGTTTGTTCAGCCCATCTTCAACTACCTGGAGCGGGTTTACGAAGATGAGATCAGACTCTTCTCAGAGGCACATAGTGAAAGGACAAAGAGAAAGTCTCTCCTGCGAGTGTGCTGAAGCACTGAAATAGAGTTTGTAGAAATATTCTTGAAAATACTCAAAATTTACCTGGACAATGCCCTGAGAACCTGATATGGCTTTGAACCTGGCCCTGAATGAAGAAGATTCAAAAAGATTTTGGACTTAAAATCTCCTGAGAGAGATCACTTTCAACATTATTCTGCAATTCCTCCAAGTGCACAGGGTAAAATAATCTGGGAAATGTCTGGAGCGTGCATGTTAAAGTATCAAACAACAATAGGGAGAGGATAAAAATGTATTTCCCAGAGGTAAACTGCTTTGTGAGAGGAACTAATCAAATACGTGCATTAGAAAGAAGACAAAGCATTTATGGAGGAGGGATATTAAATAAACTGAGCAGGAGGAGATCCAGTGCTCCTCTCAGCTAGGAGGGCTACGGTTAAAAGCAAACACGTATCACATGAGAGACGTGTGGCAAGATGAGCAAGGCACGTGAATAACTGAACTCACTATTTTCTGACCACCCAGTATCTCCCAAAGCCACTTCAAGTCCCGTGGTTTGAAGACGATGAGAACAACAGTGGTATTCGGGTCGTAGTGGATGGGATCTGAGAAGATGGATTCCGGGTAAGAAAGGCGGAAAGTCGTCCTCCTCCCAACGTCCTCTTCGTACCCTATCACGGGGCCATTGTTCATTCTGCAGAGGACAGAGGCACAGAGCCATCAGTGACTGTCCCACCCGTGTTCCCACCGTGCAGCGGCTGCCGCACGCATTATCAGCCTGCAGGACAGACACTGTGTCTGGGTACAGGAAAGTTTAGCAGCCCAGCACTTGCGTATCACATTACATAGCAGATGAGCAATTATCAGGTGCACTCACCCTCTAAACTCAGAGGGATCAAGCACATATGGGAACTTGGCCAAGGTGGTTTAGAATACAATCACACAATTGCTTATCGTGTGTCACTCGAGCAGAAAGCAAGCCTTCTGATTTGGCTCCGACACAGAAACCAGAGAAGGGCAGAGAGAGTACGTGCCTTGGGGAATTACCCATGGCTCCACGTACACAAAATGAAAAGGAGATACCATTTACCTTATTATGACATCATATGAGTCAATTTTCTCCCCTAATGTCTTATTTCGAAGTACTCCTCCATTACCGACCACAACACACCGTCGGCAGGCAATGCTGTGGAACAAAGAGAAGTTTTAATATTCATGGCTTCCCTGGCTTCATATTATCAATGATACTTCTGCACGTTAACTGGCTTGTTTTCTAAGCGAGGTCCTGTTTCTTTTACAGCCCTTGGCCCCTACAAAGCAGATTCAGTCCTGTATCATAGATTATGTCTGCTTTCAAAAAAAAAAAAAAAGGCACTGGTTCAGTGACTGACAAAGTCGGTAACTGGCTTCTCTCATGTGAAACTGTCTTTACACATCTCCTTTTTCTACTGGTTTGCTGTTTCAGATCATCTAACCAGCTGGTGATAGGGGTACCATTAGATAAATGATCTTCCACAGTCCTTCAAACTTGTCCCAGTCTGGAGGAACCAACCAGGATAAAGCATGCCTGCAAAAGCTAACTGAATATAAAGGTGCTTCTGCAATATTGTACAACTCCATGTCTCCGACACCAGCTAAAGCAACAAGATTTATATTCATAATGTGCCTTGCAGACTTATGAACTGTACATGTGAAAAACCTTAGCCCAATGACACGCCAGCTTTTCAAATTCATACGGTGTGGATTTTTCTCCCTCTTCTTCAACAGTGCTGTCTAAACACGTTTAAACAAGTGACATGATGTAACAAGATGGATTCCTTGATTAAAAGTTGAATTCTCAGATGACCAGATTCAAATTAGACAGCATTACTAGGCATATAAAATACTACGTGCTAAAAAATAAGATCTTATACTACATCAAATCAAAACAGTAATTTCAAATTTAAAATACATTCAGAGATAAAAAGCTCGCAAAAAAGGTATTATGGAGATGATAAAATTTATGAAAATAAATTCTAATGGTAAGATTTTCAAAGTTATCCCACATTTTCTCAGTGCATATTTCGCTTTTTACTATCTTGTTTCAGTGCTAGTAAAATGTGTTAAAAAAAGTCAGGGGGAGCTCACAAACAGGCTTGCTGGTTTTTTACTCAAAAAATTTTGCCTTTTTAGGGAAGGTTTAAATCAAACATGTAAGACTATAAACTCCTCCTTTCAGAATAAGCACATCATTTTTTGTTGTTGTAAAAATGCCTCTTTGTTTAGAGCAAAAGCCATTCAATTTGGCTGCAGCAGGAACAATGAGAAAATTAAAACGTTGGTATTTTCTTCAGACACAAGCAGGCTCACAGTTTACCGAGGATGAGTCACCTCACAGCAACGCCCACTCACTTGGTTCTTTCTTCAAGTAAGGAAAAGGCTCGATGCCACTTCTTGCTCCAGGTTCAGGACGCCAAAACTGTGTCCCCAAAAGCACTACAACCTGTACTGAATTCCCAGCACGGCACTTTATGCAGACTAATTAATATCTTTCTCCTCAAACAGTCCAATCTGTTTTTTCAGCTGAGAGTTATTACTCGACATCAATGAAAACAGCCGGTTCCCGCCAAGACTGAGCGACATCTCAATGCACAAAGCAGCTCCCTGCATTTCCTACAGAATTAACAACATCTGCAGAGACAGTTGCCTTTAAATACATACATGTACATGCACACACACACATACACATACATATATATATAAAAATAGTGCTCTAAATGCAGCTTTCAGGGTTGGGTGGTATGAAAAAAGCTGGCACACCTTTCTCTATTGTTTCCCGAACAGCTTAGGAGAAGGCAAGCATACACAAAAAGACTTCCAGCTAATACCATAAATCATGTGAGTTGGTATCTTGGAAATCAGAGGGGTGAAAACCTGTTATACCATCCTGTCCTCAGTACACTCATTCCCTCTACATCCCTAAACCCCTTCCCTCTCTACCCCTTCTGCCCATTCATTTTCCATTTGATTTTTCTATCTAGTTTGCAAGTATCTTCAGAAAGCAGGCTGATGCACATATGCCTCTTCCAGTTTACAGCAGGAGTAAGAAAACAGAAGTTGCCCTTTTCCTGAATTACACCTTGTTACAGCTATAGCTTAGGGCTCAAAGTAAGGAAGGAAAAAGGAAAACTGGATGAAAAAATGTGATCAGTAAGTGATGAAGGTAAAGTGTGGGAGAGGGGCAAAAAGCACAAGATTAGCATATGGTTGCATCATGTGACCTGGCATTTACTGTGAGGAGGCACTGCTTTTTCTGTTCCTCGTAGATGAACCTAAAGTAATTCCTTATTATATACCTTTCAACTTTTGGAAGAGGTGATTTAAGGTACTTCTTCACTAAAGTAACCTCTAGCAATTGAAATAATGCCTTCCACTCTGGCATACATACATCTTTGCTTTCTCCTCTCCGTAGTCAGGATGCAGCAGGACACACTCGGGGCAGGGAGGGCAAAATAAAACGTGACTTTAGAGCTGAGCAACTGAGGTCTGCTCAGCTACAGAAGTTGTGACGCTGTTCTCAAGTTGAATCCAAGCTCTTTTTTCTTACTGACAAATACAGACAAGATTTTGCTTATGACTAAAAGTTGACTAATACTACTTGGACAGAAAACAGAGCGAAATTTGAATTTTGTTCAAGTTTTTGAATTACAGTGCCCTTCATAACATGAATACTCAAAACCAAAGTTATCAGCTGCCATCAAATACCCAATAAAGAATCTAACATTAGTATGTGAACTTTTGAGATGGATAAAGCCAACAAGCAGATCAAATATTCCTGAAGAAGTGTACATGGGTACAGTCAAACAAATTAAAACGACCAGCTTTTAATCTCGGTCAGGCTCAGGGAGTCAAAGTGGGCTGGCTCAAACAGGAAGTCTGGCACAAATGTGCTGTTTCTGAATTGCCTCCTCCCCTTCCCCTTCCCCTCCCAGTATTTAAGTGTCTTCAGTTAAGATCCTAAGTCTAAGTCCACAGTAGTAGAGTCCACTAACGACAACAAGCAGGGAAGGAAACTTTATGTAAAAAACCAGAACATAGCATCACAAAAAACTAACACATGACATAGAGATAAAAAATATGGAGCAAAGCTGAACTGCATTTAAAGATTCTTAAGTTAAATAAGCTGATCTGTACTTACTACAGATCACAGAAGTCAACATACCAATTTCGAGCAGTTACTCCCAGATATTTTACCAACCTCACTACTTAAAATTTCCTTTTCATAATGTTTTCAAATTAAACAACCCCAAACACTCACCCTTTCTCCAAGTCAATAAAATGAAAAGAAGAAAAATTAATTCGGATATCCTTAAACAATATCAGGTGTGCTACAAGCAAAATGTAACAAAATGCAGTGTCCAGACATTCAGTTTACAATCAGTAGCACAATATTGATGACTGAAAAATATTAAGACCTTGGCTTAGCAACAGCTGTAGGAAAGGTCTGAGTGACAAAGGGATTGCCTTTATGTGTCAGAGATCTACAAAGGGTATAAATGGATCCCAATGCAAACACCATGGTGACTGATCTCCAGTGTCTGCAGGCAGTAGCCACTCAAACCACTGCTCTATTCAGGTGGCGTACAAGAGCCTCAACCTCAAGGCCAGGCCTTGGCTTATGTATTTTGTTTATATGGTGAAATGCTAAAAGAAATATTTTCCTAGTCTACAGAAGAAAAATATTGTTAAATGGAAATGCAGCCTTTAGAGGTCAAAAGGTTTGCATCCTCCACATTCCACTGAAATACTGTTTCAGTGGAAAAAGAAAAAGAGATCTCAACCTCAGCTCCTT
The DNA here is from genome assembly GCA_013398855.1 of Mohoua ochrocephala. Classification (NCBI taxonomy): domain Eukaryota; kingdom Metazoa; phylum Chordata; class Aves; order Passeriformes; family Acanthizidae; genus Mohoua; species Mohoua ochrocephala. The sequence goes on along the minus strand of VZTA01014321.1, from coordinate 104,656 downwards.
TAACACACACCCCCATAGTCAGTTGAGGAATGCAAATTATTTCCTTTGAGGTTATTTGGTGAAAGGAGGATGCAGAGGTCACATTTTGTTGACTCAGGATTGTGTAAATGCATTTGTAAGAATTGTTGAGCTCAGAATCCTTAGAGTACTCCGCGAGGAACTGAAGTCACAATGGAACTGAAGTCAGTGACACTTCATTTCCAAACTCTTTGGGAGAGCTAGACCTTTACACAGTGAGAACTCGACCTAAGCTTGGAAACTGACAGGGTTTGGAAAAAAAACCTTTGTAGCTCACTCTGTACAGATTTACCTAAGCTGTACACAAATACAGCTATATAAGCACCATAGACTTTGTGCTTATCTAGCCTAATATTTGTCTGCCTCATAAAACATTCATAGGGAAATCTGGTTTGTGTTCTGCCAGGAAGGCTGAATTGGACAACAGCATTACAGAGCTGCCTAATAATTCTGTATTACTGGAAAATGTTGTTAGGATTAATTCCCATTGCATTTCACTGTTAAAAGCCACTGTATCTCAGTGAAATACACGTATAAAAATTCTTCCCCATTACAGTGATTCATGCCCTAAGAGTGCTGTACACAAAACCTGATGGATCTAGAAAGAATCTATTGTATGAAGTCACTGTATGTTTGATTTGTTTATACTACTGCCTATTAAATAGTAATAGCTCTCTTTTTGCTTCAGTACCACTGAAGTGTATTACTTTTAATAAAATGAAGCATACTTCCCAGAATTACTAACCATATCTACATCTCAGACTCTACGTTCAAAGGATAAACACCAATTTCCTTACTTATCATCTACAGGACAGGCACCTCCATTTAAAAGGTACAAGCATCTCTGCTTTACAGCACAAACAATTACAGTACTGAACTTATGGTTACAGGGAATTCCTAATACAACATTTGGCAGTGTCCTTCTCCAGACAAAAGAGCAGCTTCTGTCAGCCAATTCTGTATACATTTATCCCATTATCACACTCCCGATAGAAAGTACGGAGTTTTACTTTTGTCCTTCCTTTTTTTTAAGAGTCAACTTGAACATCCTAGAAACAGACTAAACACACAGAAAGGAAGGAGTACAGTAGGGAAAAAAAGAAAGAAAAACTCAGTATTAAAACAAATTCTTAGGTTTGAACATATTCCACCCAAGTTTAATTAAAATGGGATCCTGACATTTGGCTTTCAAGCAGCAATCTTGTATGATCTCTGTAATTAAAATCAAAAACAAGTACAGCCAACCTCAGCGTTGTTTGCATTCGACTCTATTAAGAAGTCTGTATATTAACATGATATCTGGCAGGTTGTCAGCCCATTTGCTAGACTGCAAATCTAAGGAATCACCTGCATCACTTTATAAACACAGGACTTTAGTCTACTTGCCAACCCCACTACACTACCTCCAAAAAACCCCAACCAAAGCCAAACAAAAACCAAGACACACAAACACAAAGACCCTTCAAAACAAAACAAAACAAAAACTCCTGGCAGATGTGGCTTCCAACAAGAGATTTCATCTAATTAAAGATTTAATCTAATTTAATCTATCTAATCCATGGGAAGCAAGCAAGTTATCTAAGGCATGCTCCCTTCCGTGCCACATCCCTGTTACTCCCAAAAGGACAGAGAGTCTTTCCTGTCTTCCTAGGATCTCCCTCATGCACGAGGAGAGGAAGTTGAGCGTACGTAGGAACAAGGGTGTGCAGCAGCCAGCAGATGCAGAGGCACAGGGATACGCCCAAGATTTGCTCTGCGTAGAAGGAGACCTTGGTTTGCACCCACTCATCTCAAATATTCTCCATCTTACGCTGAGTTTACAAGAGGAGATCACATTCAATCTAAGTATAAAAAGATACTACAGGAAGGTGGGACTGCGTTCAGCTGGTGAATTTCTAACGCACTTATAAAAGGAAATCTCTAAGCTAAAGCCCCCTCACAGAATAGTTTTTCTTGCATGCTGGTGCTACGTAAGTGTAAAACCAAGCCTACTTAAACCTTGGGATCAGCTACATACTGCTTTGGACCCCGTCAGTATGATCCGTGTCTTGACTAATGTGAGCGATTTCAGCATAATCCTGCAGACATTCCTTTTCAGATAAGCACTTCATATCAAAAATGCAACTAACAGAAACAGTAGCAAATAAACCATCTCACCTGTCTTCTGCACTGGAAAGGCCACAGTTCTGCAGTCTCGAAAGGGCTAAACGAAAAAATTGCTCTAGAAAGCAAATATAAACAAGATTAATGAAAACACTCAGTATTTGCCAATACAAAAATGAGCATGTCACCCTGACCACAGTATTTTTAAACACAGTAGTTTATGTACGCTGTGCATAAAAACCTCAAAAAATGAACACTTGGAATTTAGGGCCACAGATCAACCAATGATGCCAAAGAAATTCAGGTTTATCAGAGCTCCTCTCTGACTTTTTTCTGCCTCAAAATATAAAATAGCATGAGATTTGTATTAAAAAAAAAATCTCAGTTACAGTAAATAAGAACTGGAAGAATTTCTGAGACCTACATCCTAACTGACTTTGTTTTTTCTTCTACCCACCTTCAGCTGACTCAAGAGGGTTCATACAGCCAGGGACAGTTAAGAGCATTACGTATCCTGGGAGAAGACATCAATCCAGCCCGTGGCAAAGCTGGACAGAGGCACCTTCCCAGCCCACCCTTGGTGGGCAGGCTCCTGCTGGACACTCAGTTTGCCTCAGAGGAGAAATCAACTCATTCCCAAATGTAGTTTTCCTCGCTGTAACCCCAAAGCACAGGAAAATGCACCATCCCTGTTACCACTGATGGAGGGCAAATCAAAAGTCTAAAGCCCAGACTAGGAAGGTGCACTGTTCAGTGTTAAAAACTCTGAAATTTGAGACTTTACAACCCTTTCCAAAAGGGTGGCTAAAGCCCTTAGGGTGTCTGGCCCTATTTACTCTGCCCTGACCAACATGGGCAGCGGCAATGGGCCAGCAATCCCTTTGCACAGGTCCAGCAGCCAGGCAGTGCCATCAATTCCCCCCTGCAGCCCCTGCGACACCTTGCCCGGCAGGAGCAGCCAGCTCAGTGCTGTGGTTTAGCCCCAGATGGCAACTAAGTGCCACACAGCCACTCACTCTCCACCCCTCGACGGGGAGGAGAAGCAGAAAAAGGTAAAATTTGTACAAAAAAGGAAAGAGAGGGCAATAAAACCCAAGAGAGTCAGGCGGCTTTACAAGCCATTTAGGTATTTCTGTTTGAAAATAAGGTACATGGGAAACACAAACCTGCTCTCTTTATTCCATAAGGTAGTTCAAACTTATTGCTCCCTTGGAACTCTGCCACTCTGATAAAATCATTAGCGCACAGGAACGGGTATATTTTGTCAACTCTGATGAAGGAAAAAAGGAAGAAGTTTCAAAAATCCACATGATATACCTGCATAAGCCAGTCAGTCGTGCAACTGCTTCGTACGAAACTCTCTTTAGCCTACTATTACCATTTTTATCGTATTATCATCCATTTTTAAAAGAAGAAAATCCATGAACACAGGGAAAGCAAGCAGAAGACAGAAAAGAGGAAGAGCTTCTAACAGAAAATATATGCAAAGAGTGAGATAAAAAGACTTGTCTGTTAGTACAATTTATATAGACTCATTAAAACTGTCATTAAAATTGTGTGACTGCAAGCTTACACCATGAGACCACATATTTAAGAGAATACACAACCCAGGAAGACAGTGAATAACTTCAGGTTTGAAAAGTACATAATAGAGGTAGCAAGAAAAATTAAGAGGTATTACTGTACATGGCAATTTAATAAATAAGAACAGGATTTGAAGCAAGGTGTTTTTAACTCGAAAATACTGTCTCCTGATTTGAGCAGCACTTCTATTCCAAACAAGTGGCACTATGTGACTGTGCTGACGTTAGTAAGTTGTTTGGGGCAACAGGGGTATACCCATGCAGCAAAAAAGCACGGCGTTCTCATGTCCACATTACATGCATCTCGGGTATTTCATATTCTGGACTAACTCTAGTAGGGTCCCACCCCTTAGCAGCTGCAGCACAGGGGCTGCTCCTGCAGAACATCTTCCAACTTAAGCGGATGTCTGAAAAGATCCCAGTGCATTCGCACCAGGGCCACCCTGGGATGAGAAGCACGGCACGTGGGGACCGCAAGGAAGTTTGCCTCAAAAGCACATTCTTCCTTCCAACTAGAACATGATGGCATTACACCTTTTAAGTGTCAAGCTACAAAGAATAGGTCACTTCTTTTGTCAAAAGACAGGGACCACAGAAAAGGCACCTCTCGAAGCAGGGAAGGGACTCTTACTGCCTCAGTGCCAAGTCCAGGAAAATGAGTGAACAGCAGACACAAACACGTCACATGCTACCATGCCCTTGGCTTCACCTCTGAATTAAGTAAGCACACACTCAGTGTACTGGTTGACTTTGTAGTGATCCTGCATATTAGGTCTCAGATTAAAATGTTAACACAGAAGTATACAGTCATTAGAAAACCTAATGTTAATCATAAAAAGCCCCAGTCAGCACATGACTTGTTTGTCCATTAAGAATATTAACAGCTGTTAAGAAAACCTTCTCTTTCAGCTTCCCAAATCAAGTATCTCACTCTTTAAGCTCTACGTATTCAGAAGGTACTAAAAAGCCCCAAAACAACAAAACACTACAGCCCCACACACCAAGAAATGGGCCATAGCTTAACTAAGCAAGACCAGCTAGCTTTGAGACACGATGCACTAAATACCCATATTAAATTTAGTAACTTGCTTTGCTATTCAGAAGCAGCTGGTGAGCTTAGACATAATAAATAATTTACCTACTGATAAGAGATTCTTAATTCTAGCCCTTCTAGCTCTGGTTCCTTTTGAATAAATAATTCTGTGAGGTTAGAAATCCTTTCAACCTCCCCAGGCTATTACCAAAGTGCACAGAACAGATCTTCAGCTCGTGCAAACTCTGTCTATAAAGAAGCTACAGAAATGTGTGAGACTCTGTCCGAGCTCTGCATGTATTTTCTTCTTGCTGTGTACCTCTGAGTCCACTCCTGCCCCTTTGCTGAACACCAGAGCTACCCTGCTGCACCCAACACACAGACAGCCTGGGCACAATCCATGGGCAAGGGAATTAGGACCATCTCACTGGACTAGGAGCTAACCAAAACTCAAAGACTACAAGTCTGCTTTGGGTGGCACAAAGTTAATATGTGCTTTAAAACCCGCAAAAGCACTAAAATTATAGCCATGTTTTTCAATACACAAAAAGTACCACGAGAAAAAAAAAAGCCATGGTGTCTTTGTGCAGAGGTTTAAGACTCCTTCAGGCAGGCCTCGGTCTAATCTTTCCAAGCTTTCTCAGGGCACTACTCCGTGTTTGCTCCAAAATGTGTAAATAGCCCAGTTCTACCTCAATCAGCACAGCCTTTCCATTCTGTCCCCCACCCTGCCCCAAACTCCCACAGAAGACTCACCCCACTAAAGATTCAAATGCTGGTTTCAGGAGACAAGTGTCCAATGCATTCCTCCTCTCCACAGCCGTAGGTGGCAGCCTGCAAAGAAAGAATTTCAAATAAATAGCAAGACCAGGAATGGGTAGCAGAAACACGGTAGGGAAACTTGGACAAATCAAATCAGTAAAAGCTGATTACTGAGTGAAGATCACACCAAGATTTCATTACTCTCTCCCTCTGTGTTATAAAGACGAAACTTTCTCATTGCAGTGCAATTACTTTTACTAGTAAAGGCTTCCATCTCACACTGCTGCTCCAAGGGGGCTGTGACCTCCCTTGCTCAGCAAATATCAAAGCAGGCATAATCTGCAGTGAGAATTTAGGCCCACCTCCAGAGAAGCAGGATTCCTGGGCTCAATCACCCCTGCAGCCATTCCAGATGGCATCCCCATCGCTCCTCAGGGAGGAGACAGAGTCTTGTTTGGAGATGGAAATGGGGTACTTTAGGGAAAATGAGATTCTTTGGGGATAAGTCATTCCTCTCATAATAAGGCTAAGACTTACATTTCTAAGCACATTCCCGACTTGGAGATTTAGCCCAATTAATCACAAATATGAAGCCCAGAAGGGAAGGTAAAGTTCAGCGGGAGCAACATGTGCCTCTGGGTTGCATTAAGAACAGAAGGATGAAACCACCACATTAGAACCACAAGCCAAAGAGACCATTAAAGTTAATTGATTTTGGTAACCTCGAGTTGTTATGTGAGTACTGACACTGAGAAAGCACCCTGTGAAATCTGTCAGCTGGCCACCTTGTTGCTTTCCAGCATCAGCATCACAGGTGGCATTTTGCAGGACAGCTTCAGAGAGAAGAGAGGTCTGCTTTCAAGTTTTAGCATAGGTGCTCATTAGTCCCACAAATCTAATTGCAGGAAGTCACAAGCACAAGAGCTGCCTATACACGCACTTGAACGTGACAAGTGAAACACACCTCTGGTTTAAGAAGTTTTAAGCACTGAAGTTGCCCTCCAAGCTGTGCTAACTTTATTCACGTATAACTCAGAATTGCCCAGATTTGAAAATTTTAAGCAAACGTCCTTTCAGCAATTCACTGCCTGCTACAGACAGTTATTGGAAGTGGCCATAAATATTAAACAAACACTGGAAACGTGACACGGACAAATTCCTTTCTGACAGACACCTTACCACTGTGTTTATAACAGGAACAGCCACTGGACACAGTTGTACAATTGAGCAGGGAGCCTATGGACAAAGGCTACAGATTTTAGCCTCAATCCCTCCCACCTGTCCAAAACCAAACCAAACCAAACCAACCCCACCACAAAAATACTCAACTGCTGAACTTACTGATCGTAACTGATTGTAACTCCACTAGTCACATAGGAAGGAGAAGCCCTCACAGAGGAAGTCTGTCCATAAAAGCTAATCCTGCAAAAAGGGAAATGTCACAACATTGTGGTTTTCTGTAAACAGAAACCACAAAAGAAAGCTATTCGTATCAATTGTACACTATAAACAAGATAAAGGGAGCACATTAACCACTACTTTTAGAAACTATCACTTATCTTCGTAACACTCTGGTCAGTCCTGGTCACAGCTGTGCAAAGACCAATGGAAACTCAACTTCTTCAAGTAAGCGCCCTGAATTTTAGGTCCCGAGCCACCTGTCCCGTGAGCCTGGAGACAGCAAAGGCTCGCTGCCCTCAAGGGCTGCTGCTGGGCCTCAACAAATTTCAGTTTTCCAAAAGGTGCCCCCTGCACCTGCAGTTTATTCCCAGGTGTGGAGAGGGACTCTCCCACGTCACTTATCAGACATTTAATGGAACAAACTAACACTAAACCCGCACTGGGTGGAGGGAGACGCGGACACCTTATTTCTGCATTTCGTGTATCTCCTCACCTGAACACCTATTTTCACGAACCTCAGAGGGGCTCCCTACCACTGAGGTCCTGACCTCTCCATACAACCAGGCTCAAATTAATTACTACGTTTGAAAGTGACACAAGCGAAACAGGTGACAGGACAGAATGATCATATTGATTCCCTCAGAGTGCCAACAAACCTCAACCACAAAACACACACACAGAGTAGTAATCACTTATGATGATTACTAGTAAACACTTATGGAGCAGCACAAGAACTCAGAGCCACGTCTCTCACACAGCCATGAGGTGTCTGCACACCAAATGATCGAAGCATCGCCATACCAGTAGAGGTTATTTCTCCACAGATTTCCATGCAGGATACCATACATAACAGCAGCAGCCAGGATAAAAGCCAGAAGAATTCGTTTCATGACTGATGAACCTGAAACACAACAAAAACAAAACAAGAAACTGAAATGCAAGATGAACTAATACCTGAACTTTTTCTAAAGCATCTGGAAACCTACAAAAGAAAAGTTATTGTTATTATAGCCATTCTCTACCACCACGAGTCTGACAGGTGATCACTCCACTTTGGTTTCTCACACAAAGACCCTGTAGTGCTTTGCACTTACTCTGTGTATGTACTCTGCATAGAAGCAGAGGTTCACTCTAGCTTCTCTCTGAAGACATGTGAGAGTAGAACTCTTTTCTGTCCACTGGCAGCCCAGAGAAACTAGCTGGCCTTTATAGATACCTGTGCTTTTCCTGTTCCTTGTGCCACACACTATCAGTTTCCATAATTACACAGTTAAACAAGCATTGGTACAGCGCAGGAAGCAGATAGGCTGATGCTGATGAAACAGAACAGGGTAGGAGCTGCCACAAATTTCTACTAGTTTTTTTAGGATCACCGAATGTTCTTAAAGTCCAGTTTTGACATTGAAAGCTGCACTGAAACTATGTGCTTATGCTTGCACAGTCTTCAGCTCCTGACACGAGCCAAACCTCATCGCTCAAGAGACAGAAAAATGTTATTTTCACACATTACAAAGCGAGGAAGAAAAGTTAGGGCCTCATCTGTTGAACTTGCGAAGCTATGCAAAAACATCAGAAAAAGTGTTCATTTTTCAAACAGAGTTTGCACCTCATTGCACAGTCTAGTGAAAGAAAAACACAGAAATATCAGAAACTCACGTATCTGGCAAGACAGACTGAAGGAAAATCAAGTCCTGTATTGCTCACATCTTACACAGTGAGCAGCCTTTTCAGTAGCGATGAATGAACTGTTGTTGCTCAATCTTGTGAAAGTCCAAAATAGCCATTCCAGCCACAAGTCACTGTGGAAATTTACTTGAGAGGTACAGCCTTCTAGTATTTCACTTCTCCCCATCATGGGGAGCAGGGTCAAGGCACTAAATGCGTATACACCTACTTGCCTATCTATATTTTAAAGTGAACTGAACAAACAGCTGTCCAGCAAAACAAGCCATATCCAAACATACTGCTTCATTTTCCAAGAGCAGAACCTTGGCCTTTATGGCTTGGATTTCTGCCTTTTTAATTTTCTTTTTTTTTAAAGTCCATGTTGCTTTTTAGAGTCTTCAGAGTTGCTGCTACTTTAAGCAGCTCTAAGGCAATACAACTCAAGGTGGATAAAGTCCAAGTGATTTACAGCAATAAAGCAATAAAGCAATATAATTTATGCTAGCAATATCTTAAGATCCCATTTTAAAGGCCAAGAAACTACTAGAGAGCCTTTTTGTTATCAGAAATTGAAAATCAAATTGCTGCCACTCACATTTCTTCACCCCTGAAGAAATACCCAACAGCGTCACCATTACTTGAGTGCAACAAGCCACTCCTTCCTTATTCTTTTCCACTCGTATCTTTCACCAGAATTTAATTGCAGAGTTAGAGATGTGGTTTTATAACAGTATCTACCAGTAACAAAGCCATGCAATGAACCAGGGAGAATCTATCAACCTTAAGTATATCCCGCAGGGATCACTTGAGGCTGCAGCTGTTGCAATTCCAACCTTTCAGCTTTCTTTGGGAAGTAGCACTGCCTCCCTTCAGCTCCAATTCCCTTGACTATCCTTGAAAGGGTCACTGCAGATTTGTCTTGACAGTCACTCTCAACTTCTGGAGCACTCTCTTAGTTTTTGCAGTAATTCAGTAAGAGTCTTTCCCTAAAACTGCAAAAATAGAGGAAAACTCACCTACCAGGTTCAGTCAAGTGTCATGAACAGGCAAGTGGCTCATAGTCTCGAGTGCCATCACAAGACACATGCAGGACAACTGAGGGATCAGGCCCAGCAGCACGGGTTTATGAAAGGCAGGTCCAGCTTGACCAACCTGATCTCCCTGTGTGACAGGGTGCCCTGCACAGAGGATGAGGGAAAAGCTGCGTATACAGAGTTGTATAGAGAGTCCTTAGTAAAGCCTTAGACACCATTTCCCACAGCATTCTCCTGGAGAAACTGGCTGCTCGTGGCTTGGATGGGTGTGCTCCCCACTGGGTAAAAAGCTGGCTGGCTGAGCCCAGAGGTGGGGAACAGAGTCACATCCAACTGACAGCCAGTCAGTAGTGGGGCTCCCAGGGCTCAGTCCTGTTTCACAGTTTTAAAGAAAAGATACGGTCATGGACAAGGGGATCGAGTGCACCTTGTCAGTTTGCAGGTAACATTAAGTTGAGTGGGAATGCTGATCTGCTGGAGGGCAGGAAGGCTCCGCAGCAGGATCTGGACAGGCTGGATCAATGTGCCAAGGCCATCTGGAGGAGGTTCGACAAGGCCAAGTTGAACCCCTGTGTCTGGGTCACAACCACCTCATTCAGCACCACAGGCTGGGGGCAGAGCGGCTGGAAAGCTGCCGGGCAGAAAAGAACCTGGGGGTGCTGGTCAACATTGGGTGAACATGAGCCAGTGTGTGCCCACACGGCCAAGAGGGCCAGTGGCATCCTGGCCTGGATCAGCAAGAGCGTGGCCAGAGAGATGAGCGAAGAGATCACTCCTCTGTTCTCAGGACTGGTGAGGCTGCACCTTGAACCCTGCGTTCAGTTTTGGGCCCCTGACCAGAAGACAGAGACTGAGGTGCTGGAGCAAGTCCAGAGAAGGGCAAAGCTGGTGAAGTGTCTGGAGAAGAAGCAGCTCAGTGGGGACCTTATCACTCTCTACAACACCTGAAAGGAGGGTGTAGCAAGGTGGGGGTTGGTCTCTTCTCCCAGGCAACAAGGGACAGCACAAGCGGAAACGGCCTCAAGTTGCACCAGGAGATGTTTAGATTAGGTATTAGGAAAAAAATTTTCTGAAAGGGTTGTCAAGCACTGGAACAGTCTGCCCAGGGAAGCGGTTGAGTCACCATCTCTGAAGGTATTTACAAGATGTCTAATGTGGCACTTGAGGACAAGTTTGAGTGGTGGATCTGGTAGCGCACGACTAATGGTTGGACTCCACAATCTTTTCCAAACTAAGTGATGCTATTATTTACTTGAAAAAGGCACTGCACTCTCCAGTAGTTTTTCCCTTTCACTATCAGTATTTTTTACTGCCTCCTGCTTTGAAAAGGTTTGCCAAAACATCCCACTAAAGTGTTTATTTTTACTCCCTAATTCAATCAATGCAAACTTCAGTTAAACAGAACATAACAAACCAGCTCTTCAGATAAAGTTGCTAAATTAGTGACTGATTAGATTGCTGATTTTGATGACCTCCATGTAAGAAAGAACCTTGCTGAAGAGTCAGACCAAGCTACAAAACAGAGAAAAAACAAGGAAGAGCAGCCCATAAAGGATCTACTAAAAACCAAAAATATTATTCATAACAGTATTATTCATAGAGGAGAAAAAAACCTGTTCCACTTGCAAAGTATTTACAAAGATATTCGTACAGCCTGGAAAAAAAAATCATTAAAACAAGAGAACAGAAGTCAGCATCATTCTTCAAACGGGATCATAGGGGATCTGTAACAACTTCCAGTGCTTTATGTAGGACACTCAGCCTGGCACACTTGTGATAACAGCTCCAAACAGCCCATCGTTAAGAGTGTACCCAACTCGGCCTTTAGAAACATGAAATGGTCTTTAATTATATAAGTGTCTTCTCACCATTCCATCCCCCAGTGCCTAGCTTCATTCCATGTTCGAGAGAAAGTTCTGTAGCCAAGAAAGTCTTCATTAAGAAGACTGTCTTTCTTAATCTGATTTAGTAAACAGAACCATTGCCTTGTTTACAGAAGAAATTATTCTGGGTGCATTTTTAATGGTGACAGCATCTTCCGGCTCTTCCTTCCTATTTTAAAACAGCTGAGTGTTGTAGGAAGTTAGTCAAAGGAAAACAAACTCCTACTATGCAAATATTGCACTAGAAAATTCCCATAGTAAGAGACACAAGAAAACAGGGAATTGAGAAGACAGCTCAGATGGAAAACGGCAGTTCCATTCCAGTTTATTTACTTCAACACAAGAGCCAGCATACTGATTTAAGCCCATCAACCCAAGTGACAGATGCCACGGTTCCCTCCCTTAGGTCAATGTCAGTCAGAGTAAAGCAAAACAAAGAAGATAAAGCTGGAACTCAATTATTCAATTTCCTCTTTCTTCTTAAAACCCTACAGTGATCTACGCAGTGAAAGGAACAAGGAACCAAGTATGACCATGCTCCATGATCATGGTGTCAGCTGGTCAATTTTCTGAAAGCAAGCAATGGGATGCATAAGTGCTGCAAAAAATTGATGGGCATTTTTTAATAGTAATCTAAGCTAACTGCTGTGGGTCAACTTCCCACCTCTCCCAGAGAAGAGAGTTACAATTACAGAATTAGACAAGACTGACTCTGTTATGGTATTAAGAAGACCTCAGAGATCAGCCAGCATCTCCTATTGACAGACAGATGCTCCTAAGCTCCCATCAAGCCACCAGAAAGACTCATTTGGGTACATGATCTATTAACTATAGAAGACCTGAGGCTAATATTTTCTTCCCTTGGTGGAAGCAGGGAACTCCCATCCTTGTCAGAGGCGCATCATTCCTTGCAATTAGTCTTTATTCCAGTACAGTGTGGTGTGAGCCACTATCTCAGAGCCTCTCTTTATCTTCCAACTTACACATTTGGTTGATGCAGTCCTGCCACAGAATAAACCCTGCAGGAATCTACAGCTGTTGGACTGGGCAGGCAATGACCACACTTGCCATCACCTTTCTTTCAGAACGCTCATAAGCCTTCCTTTCTTCCTTAAAAATCAGTAGTGTTAATAGCACAATGCAGGAGGCTTTTCCATGTGTCCTACTTATTTTGTAAAGTACCTTTGACTGCTACTGAAGTAGAGTTAATAAATATTTAACTATAAAGTGGTTACTACTAAATTAAATACTTCACAGCTTAAAACAGTCTTATCTCCATAAACTGTCACAAGACGATGTAAGTTCTTTGCGGCTGCCATTCAGTGACAGTCTGAAAATTTCAGCTGAGACCTCAGATTCCTATCCCTTGTAGTTGTGGGGGAGGAAGTGAGCTTGAAAATATGCTTTGAGCAGACCTTGAAATTTAAAGGGACAGCAGAAAAAGCACATAAAGACCTAATAAAGGATTTAAAAGAAACATCAAGATTTTCAAGATGTAGTCAGTATTTTGTGGGTTTGCGCTTGTGACCGCCAGTTCTGCAGCACTGCTTCCTTTTGGTCAGGATGTAGCATGTGCCTGGTGAAACAACCATGCAGCAAAAGGATAATCGAGGAAGGAGTTCTCACATCATCACCTTTCTCAAGTTGAGCTGCCAAAATGTGAGCACGTTATGGCACAAATGTATGTATTTCTTCTGCCAGATCTAAATACTATTCATCATTCGCTCTTCCCGTTCTTGCTCTAAGTATGTGCATAATTGCATTGTTCATTAATTCTCCCCCTCTTCAGGAAGGGAATGCTGCAGAGAGACTACATCCCAGCACTGCTGCACAGTCTAAGAGGTACTGAAGTGGCTGAGTCAGGTGCCTTCCCCCACTCCCATGCACCTGAAATGCTCGTCGTTTCCAATGTTCTTTTTGATTTTAGTTTAAGAAACAAAAAGTCCTCAGAAATATTGTTTAAGTGAGATGCATTGGGCTATCCTAGCAAAGCGGCTCAGAATTAAATCTAATTTTCTAACTCTCCAACAACACGGACTTGGTTTTGAACTTGTACATTTAACGTCAACAGAACTGGAAAAGATTCTTGTTAACCTCTCCTGCCCCCCACCAAACCAAAGCAGTTATTCCTGTTCCTGAAAACGTGTACCAACCACGACACTAAAAAAACCCTAAGGTTTTACTGTGTCAAAATGTCACTAAGGACTTCCAGCATTACACCGCACGCATACGTAACTGCTGCTGAAGTTCCTCCCTGCACTGGAAAATATGACACTTTCTGCCCTTATCTCTTCCAACAACATGGGGATAAGCAGTAGAGGAACAATTTGCTCACTATGAAAACTGACGCCCTCTTCTTCTCCAAGAGCACACCAAACTATCCATTTTACTTCCACAGTATGCAGGTAACTGGGAAAAAAAAGGTAGTCTTTCTCCAAACAGAACTTCTGTTAAGGAAAGTTTCCAATGTTTCCCCTATGATTTCCTCTCTGTCCAAATACTGCAGCAAGCCTGAAAAGAAACAAGATAATCTTTTCTCCAAGCACCCAACGGCAAGCAATGATGTCCAGTAGATACGACACCAGAGCAGTAGAGATGTTTAATAGATCTAGTCAATCTTTGCTCTTTATCAGCTCCTACAGCCAGAAATGGAGCCTCTGTTGACATTAATTTACTGTGGAGACACAGACTAGAACTGCGCCCATCCCTGACCTTGTGCGGTATTTCAGGACAGGCTGCAATAGATTGGTTTTAGGGCCTAAGTGCTCGTCTCCCTTCCCTTCATCCTCCTGCTAATGGTGAAACAAACATATTCTGTACCACAAGAGACAGCAATACATTTTATTACTTTGTGGACAATTCGGGATTCTTTTATTCCATTTTTGTCTTTCAATAATGGGCACGTATTTTGTTCTTCAGAGCATAACTGCCTGTTGGGCCAGGCAAAAAGAAAAAGCGACTTAATTGGTATTTTTCACTGACGATCACTATTTCAGTTTGCTTTTGTCCAGAGTCCACAAGACCTCTGCATCGCTTTCCCTCTTGTGTGGCTCTGCAGATGTATTTATAATCTCAACAACTCTTCCCACACAAGCATCTCCTTTGGCTAAAGGATACGGATAAATATTTCAAGTCCAGTTAAATCTGTTCGACTTTCACCTCCTCTAATACTAATTTACCTAGACAACACAGCCAGTAGAAGAGGAAGGTTAGCTCCCTTCCCAAAGGCTGCAGGCAGGCCCAGGAACAAGCACAGTTCATCGCTGTGTTTTGGGCACAACACACAATGCAGCACCTACAGCTCTCCAAACCTTATCTCCAGCCCCACACATTCTCACCTCACCAGATCAAACAAGACTGGAAAAACACAAGTCTGTAGCCTTCCAAGGCAACACACAGAGGGTTTCGCAAAAGCTGCAAAGGCCTGCATACCCTGACTTACAGTCTCATCACCATGCTCAGACTCCCTTGTTCTTACTGCACTAGATAAGGCACCATCTGTTCAGTGGTGTAACTCTCTTTTCACTCCTCTTCCCTCCCTCTCTGCCTGAGGACCTAGAAGCTCTTACATGTACCCCACAGTGGAGGCAGAATCAGAAAGAAATCAGAAGCTGCATGCACTCATCAGACTGTTTCTTGGAGAGCAAAAAGGCATGTGTACAAGCCTAGGTCAAGTTCCAAGCTTTTTAAAGCTTTCAATTAAGTGCATTGTTTCACAGAGGCATCACTTTTGGACCTACTGATGCAAAATTTCGTGTCACTTCCAACTGACATGAAATACCAGCTCCACAGATGAAAAACAGAAGCACAAAGCATCGGCCAGTGCATCCTGCCAGAAAATCCGGGTGAGCAAAATACAAGGGAGCGCAGGCATTAGGTACCACTGAAACGGCCCTTGAATAGGAGCAGTATTCAGTGAAATGTCTGAGGCTGAGCTCTTTAGCCCTGCTGAGAGGCAGAACATGTCACCTCCAGCTTGGGGCTATCACAGGGTTGCTATGCCACCCCTGAGATCCGAGCTAGTATTCTGGCTGATTATCACAGCGCAATGTGGATCCCTGGCACCAGCTCAAGGTGACAGCATGCTCCACGGCATGGTGCACACACACAATTAAAACTTCAAGCACAAAAACCAGATAACTGGATTGATATTTTTCATCTGGTAAATGTTGTTTTTAATTATTTTTCCCCTCCAAGATAGAAAACAATGTTCTTTAATGTTCCAAGATGGCTTAGGACTCATTCCAATAATGGACACACAGTTAAACACTGCCAACTTAAGCTTAAAAGTCAGCCCTGGATAGATCCAAATCCAACTTGTGGCTTTGAGGGGAAGGAAAATAATAATTACTGGAGTCTCATCTAACCGGTGCTTTGTTAAGTGTCACAGATTTCCAGAAACCTTGCCTATAATTATGATCAAGAGTAAAATCAAGTCCACAGCCTCATCTTCTTGCCTGCTTTTGTGCCTTGAGATGAGGGAGAACAAGAAAGAAGTGGACAATTTATGCAAAGGCACGCATAAGTTAGGAACAGACATTTCCATACGCTTTCTCTGTCCTGACCCCCTACAGCCCTCCCATCAACACACTTCACTTCTTTTCCTTCCTTCTTCCTCCTGTGTACCTGGAACACAGATGAGCAGTTTCTGTCACGGCCAGCAGCCACAGAGATGCAGTGCAGTACACAAACAATTATTTGGGGCTTGCTCAAAAGCTAACCTGTGCATGCGAAGTCAAGCACGAGTATGAGCTGAGCACAGACAGCTCTGCTTCCTCAACTCCCAAAGCTTTAACTGAACATAACAAATCCAGCTCTAACTACATCTTTAAAAAAAAATATTAAACCCCCACCCCACAAAGTCAGTCATACAACCTTAGCTGATAGATTTTTTCCTAGCCCTCTTACGTTCTCCCAGATTAACCTTTAAAGCTTTAGCCAGCCTAAGCTAGGTTGCTATTTATATATTACACATCATAGGTGTCTGTATAATACATGAAAGAACGAAGAAACAAAGAACGGGTGCTATAAATCCAGGCAGCTCCTCCTGCAAGCTGTGGTGACAACACTGTTCTTTCCCAGCCTCTTTCCTTTTTTTCCTTCAGCTCTTTTTCCAGAAGGGACCGGAATATAAACGAGCCATGCAACATGTTCTGGGGGTCAGAGTTCAGGTAATTTTCTTCTCGTACTTTTGACATGCACATCTGAAAGGTTTCAGTTAACTTGAGCTGCTCTTCCTGCAAGGAATAGAGCATCGTGATTTTGAGTTGTTTTGCTTCTTCACCTCCTTTTAAAAAAACCAAGACCACAGAAATACTACACGATGCTTGAAAAACCAGAAGATTATTAATAGAAAGATATGCAACCCAGTACTACACCAGTTACTCATTCACACCGCTGTTCTCTGTCCACAAGTGCCTGCAGAGTCAGAGGATTGAGGTCAAACAAGCAATCCCTCTTAGGTTTCCCAGAGAGAAAAAATGGAAAAAAGTGGAAGGAGAAGTGGCTGGAAAAAGGCGAATTAGTCAGGTTTCTAAACAGCTCAGTTACAAACCATATCCGGCTCGCCATTTTTTCCTCCAGGAACTAGGATCAATCTAAATAAATAAAATTTAATCTCTATTTATTATATGTGCCCACTCACTACAGCATTAAGTTCACCTTAAAACAAGGCATGCTTTGTTTTCTAACAATGCTTAGGATATCCAAAACACCCTGGCTGATTTGGAGCTAGTGATTTAACCTCAGCTCTCACTAAAATGGCTTGAATTATAAAACTAAATCTACCAGTCGGTTAGGGGAAAAAAAGAACCAATCTCGACACTAGGTTAAAATAAATCACCCCCCAAAAGAAAACCAAGAAAACAAAACACACACAAAAACCACAACACCAAAGCCCACTCACAAACAAAATTAGGGCTCTCGAGGGCAGAGGGAAAAACATTATGGAGTCTTTGTTGCCTTTTTTTTCTGAAGGATAATAGAGGGCTGATTTACTAGCTTCACTACCAGCACCTGAAGAATTAAATGCTCCCCATCTACAGTGACGGTAAATCCGAAATAGATCAGACTATTTCACTACAACAGTATAAATCCTGATCCATAATGGTGTCAGAATCTGTCCCTAAATAGAAACACGGGCTTTCTGTATGACTAGTTTTCGCAGTAACAGTTGTAAACCCCAGTCATGATAAATTTCAAATGCACTAGGACTGCCATCATCAGATGGCACAGCTTTTTACTGTAATTTTTATTGTCCATATTTTCCCATATTTTAAAAAGGAACAGGTTACATTACACAGGTTTGTGTGGATTAAGAGGCCCAGAAAATAGGTGCGAACATGCGCTTGGACAGCATACAAAACTGAACAGCTAAATTTCCATTTAAATAACATGCCAAGCATTTCTGCAGTCAGAGCCTCAAACACAGTATGTTTCTTCATTTTTGCTGTGTTGTTCCCTGTCTTGCCTCAACTGCCAAAGGGAAAAAACCAAAAAAAAAAAACCCCAGAAAACCCACCCCCCACCCCCCCAACCCCGTAAATCCCCAGCTGTTTGTGATGCAATTTACCCCAATAGCAAATTCTGCAAGTCAATCTGCTGCAATGCATCTGTGCAGACGAGAGCTCTGGGATTCTCAGGAATGCAGCAAAACAAGTAAGTGAAAAGTGTAAAGCTAAATTAATTCAGGGAGGGAGGAAAATGGAGATAAGTGGTAGCACTTACCACGCACTACTACAAAATCTTGGAAGCTTCTCACAGCAGGGATCCTGCCAGCTCAGGAGAAATCTGCAGGACACCAGCAGTTTGAGCAGCTTCTCTGATAATGTTAATGCCTTACATTTCCCAGTGCTCCCTATGAATGCATTCACGTTGCCTTTGGATCATGAAAATTAATCAGAACACAAAACTTCAGTGCTAACTACCATCAGAAAACTAATCCCAAACTGACAGTGCCAAACTGGAAAAGCTTGAATATTGTAAACACTATTTTCACAAGCCTTCTTTATACACAGCTTTGTTTTCTTAGCACTACAGCTCAAATACATTATTTACAATAACAACAAAACCACCCATAAGAAAAGCTCTAATGAGCAGCTTCACAATCGTGAGAATACTTTGTGGACATAAAATGTTTTAGAACTCACAAACAACTGTTGTACAGTTTGCATCAGAGTCTGTATCTGATCCCCTAAAGGCTTTTAGTGCTTTGTTTTGTTTCTTAAATGTGAAAGGAAAAACTACCACATAAAATATCCAAACAGTGCATATCCTGAGGACTGAGAGCTGCAAGATATATAGCACTGTAAAAAAATGTAGTCCTGTAGAACATTTAAGACTGTGTAAAGTCCTGGCATCTTCTCTGAATGGGAAAGGTTACCAGTGAGTCTACTTGCATTAAATGTAAAAAAAAAAAAAAAAAGATAAATTGTTTGTAAGGTAGTGAGCTTCCCAAGCGGAACAAAGATGAAGACTTATCTGAGTTCAGCATTCAGAGTATCATTCAATGTGCTTCCTTAAACAAAATTGAAAACAAATTCATAACAAAAACAAAGAACAAAGGAGCAGGCCAAACAACATAAAACCAGAACTGGAATTCTTCACAGAGCAACTGTTAGTTGCTGTAACAGAATTCGGCTCCTTGCAGAAAAGTTTGCACACGTCCATTTATGTACTTCTGTGTATTCAGAGCAACAAAATGATACTACAGCAGTCTGTAACTGCAGCGCAAACTTTTAATGGGCATCCATCTTATAGTGCAGTTCATAGCCCTGAATTATGCACTTCAGTTTTCTTACCTATGCAAGAGGAAAGCTAATTATATCTGATGGTAATCTTCAATTGCCATCTGTCTGGGAGGAAAGCTGCCTACATTAGTCACTGCAGCATGCCGGGAAAGCTTATATGCTTTTCTCAGTGCTACATAGAGACACCCATTTAGAGGACTTTCAGACCTTAATCCTCACTGAAGGTTAAACACAACCCATTTCCTCCCCAAAACTGATGTATTGCTTCCTTTTGCTGGTTTGTTTTTTTTTTTTTTTAATTGAAAAGGACAGTCATGCCGAAAACTGAAGGGTGCCTGCCGCCCCACCCACGCATCTTCTTTGCCGGTCTCACAGCCCTCCTGCTGGGGGTTGCCAGAATGCCTGGAAGCCCAGATGAGAGCAAGGAGGCACAAAGACAGCCAGGCAGGAAACTGAGGGCAGGCTGCAGACACGCAGCCTGGTCTCTGCTAGAGCAATGGCTTCACAGTATGTTCTCCAGGATATCACAGCTCCCTCTGCCACTTTGCTTTGCTCCTTTACAATCCAAGTCTGGCTTGCTGTAGGTGAAACAGAGCATCTGTTTCTGCTGTTCAATTCTGTTTCACCGGTCCTTAAATACCACAGCAAAATGAAGAGGAGTTTCTCCAGGACTGTAGTATCTTTAAACAGATTAACTATCCTCCCTTACCTGATCTTTTCTGAGCAGTGAATATGCTATGGGACGCATGTGAGACTATCTCATCTGATAGTCAGAGATATCCTGTCTGATAGACAAGAGAGCAAGAGTCTGGAAAGACAGGGCTCACCTCCCTGTGAGATCACAGCAGGGCAATGGATTTTGTGGCAGAGATCTGCTCTCCCATAACCAAACCAGCCCATGCTGCACCAGCGATAAAACACAAAGTCTGATACTTCCTTCAGCATAAAACCTGAAGTCCTCTAGAGCAAGCTCCACTGCACCTGCTCTGTTGCCTGCTGACATCTTTTCTTGCTACCCTGACCATGCCAAATACAGCTCAGCCTCCCGCATCACCATGTCCTATCAGATTGCTATTCATGCCATAGACGATGCAGAACTCCATTAGAGCATGAAATGCCATACAGTAAAAGGCTTTTTGTTCTGTTCTATCGCATGTGTTCTCAGCATGAAATGAGATTTATGCAACCATACCCTGTATGTGGGCATGCGTGCCCTGTCTTTCCTTCCTTATAGAACTTTTGAACCCCTTTGGCTGATTTCAGTCAAATGTGAGAGATTAGGAACTCAATGTGTTTGAGACCCACACAAGTTTTGCAAAAATGTAGGGCAGAAAAAAGAAACCCTATAAATTCATTTTTCAATAAACATCAGAAAGTACACGCAACAGAAAGACATCAAAAATCTGGTTTCATTATATCTTGTCATACAACTATGTGGTAGAGGTGTTAGAAGAGCCTCTAGCCGCTGAGAAAAAAACAGTGCTCAAATTTTGAAATGCCTTGCATAAACATGTAAGTGTCCAAATTTCCCAAAAGAGTTGTATGAAGTTCAACATTTTAGATATCCTTTTCAACCACTGAACAGGTAGGGTTGGCTGACTTCAGTCACCCAGCTTCGAAAAGTCACTTCAACACTAACCAGTATTTATTATAGGTAATGTTCTCTGTGAAAATTGAAGAATGAGATATTCTATTCTATTACATTTCTTTCTGCAAAGCTCTGAAGAACATTTTCGATTTTGGTTAGAAATCTTCAACACAAAACCTACAGCTGCAGGCTAAGCCATCTAAGAACCAATGTCCCAAGCTGAAAACAAGTTACAGTGTGCCATTAGCACAGAAGAATGAAAATAACTATTCCATTCAAATTGTTTCAATGAAAATGAAGTAGCAGTATTTCATTAACACATACTGCAAGAAAAGGCAGCGACTCTTGAGAAACTGCACAAATGGTATGTACACTAATCAGCATTTTAATCATCTGGCTACTCAAAACCCAGTTTACACACCTGGCCTGTGCTCCACAGCACAAGGTGAGCAATGAAGGCACAAGAAATATTGCTATGTCAGACCAGTGTCCACCTAGCCCAGTTCTGTCTCCAGCACTGACAGCAGGAGATGATTATTTAGGGACAGCATTTCATGGACATTCTGTGTTTCACTCCCCTTGTCCACACGTACCTGCACATCTCGACTTTCTGAGAATGGAAAATTAAAACTGCCATGCGTGGTTACAAAAGTGGGAGGGGGTGAAGGACAGGCCTATAGAGCACTCCAGTTTCTCAGCTCTGAGACAAGTGTCACCCTACCTTATTAAATACTGGAAAATATTTGGGCAAGCAAAGCTAGCCGTAGTTTTCTTTAAACAGTTTCCTGAAGGGGAAAAAAAACCCATCAAACCCAGGCTTTTCTCAGATATAAAACGAGAAGGCAATAACTTTTCTACACAAGGGGCATGATCCAAACTAGCTACCACATGCCAGCAAGCCTTGTGCACATTCAGCAAGCTGGACAAATCCTAACTTGTTCCCATGCTTCACCGAGTGGAGTTAATATTGTGGCTCCATTTAATCTTGTGCAAATGTTGTCTTCAAGCAAACCTTACAGCCTATCTCCCATCTACACCACTAACCTCCTCCTGCTCTCAGTCCCACACATCAACTTCAGACTACCCAAAGCACTGCAGAGATAGAGATGACGTTTCTGGGGTGCTCAGACGTGACACTGGTGGATGATAGAGACTGGCGGGCTCTCTAACTTCAAAGAACCAGGAAATTCTTCAAAGAAACCTATTTTAAATGCCAAATGATGAACAAGGTTTCATTCAGCAACAGCTCTTGGGCAGCAAACATACTCCTGTCTCTTCACTGCAGTGAGAAAAACCCACAGGTTCTTCCCTTGCATTATGCTTGGGCGCTTGTATGCCCCTGTTCCCAAACAGGTAATTTCCCCCACACACGTCACTGTGTCGGCAAAAAACTGTCAGCAGCCACCTCCAAAAATTACCTGCCCAGGAGGGAGCTATGGTAACCTGCAATTACATGAGAAAAAAAAAAAAAAAAAAAAGATCACGGCAAAAACTCAACTTCAATTTCTTTCTTACCCTGAGAAAGGGACTTCTCCCCTCATCCCACATGTGACGCAATTTGTATTTTATACGTACACACACGCATTCTGTATTGAGTATTAAATGGCCATCACATTTCCTATGCCTACCTCTGCTAAGGCTCTAGGTAAGCTCATGCCCCTCATGCCATTCTCATTTCACTGCTGGCCTCAGGACTCTGAGAAGCAGGGAGAACAAGCAGCGTCTGGATACCACTGCAATGCAAATGTCAGCCTGCAGATCCAGTCTAACTGAGCTCTGCAGCAGCTGATCCTTATTTAAGTGTTTCTGACCTGTGCTCACAAGAGCTAAAAACTATTCTTTTAAAAGGGAGTTGAAGAGTCTGGGGAAATCTAAGACTGCTAACCACACACCTCAGAAATAAAGTTTCCTACCGGCTGTCGGCCCAAAAGAAAGCAATACTGCAGCTCGCAAAATGGAAACTTGCGCCGTGAATCGACAGATGTTAAGAGCGTCAGTGATTAAGACAGACCTTCACTTCACTCTTGCCTGTTCTCAAAACCAATTCCTAGATTACTCCATTCCAGCCCTCCTAACAGGATCCCTCGGGAGGATCAACTGGCTCCATAGGTTTTCCAGCCTTCCCTTCCCAGTCAGGGCAAGCGGAGGGTATTCCATTTTTTTCCCTCACTCTTCCTGGCTCCCCATGTACACCAGAATGTAAAAAACAGCTCTGGCACACCATCCTCCCACATCTTACTGTTGCTGCTAGGGTTGGGAGCAGGGGTGACTGAAGAGTTCCACCCAAACTTTGGGTATTATCTGGGGACACTCCCAATTTGCTCACTCTGTGACAACGCTGTAAAGGGTCTTCCCATGGGATACCAAAGCTTCACTTTTGCCTTCGAGACCAAAGAACAACCAACCTGGAAGGCTGACGAGCCAATCCACCTGATCAAAATGAACTTAAAAAGGACATGGTATTTTAGAATGATAGGTACAGAACACAGCAAGAAGCACTGCTGCAGAGTATTTTATCACATTCTGTACCTGCATTTTTTCAATCCATTTTTCAAAAGGTGGTGACACTGCATGCGACCCACACGTTCCCTATTTCTGCTTCACAGCCCACACCAGCTAAGACTGCCCAACGCTTTTCAACCTTTCTGTACAAATATCAGTTATTGGTATCAGTGATTAATACACTAAACTGCAAAGTGAGAGCTGTTGAAAGGTGACTTACAAAGAAAACAACAGCTTACACACCCTGTTTTCCTCCAGACCTCAATACACACCAAATCAAGAAAAGCTGAGGTTTTAGGCTCTTCTGTAGAAGGAGGATAAAAGAAAGATTTCGCGCTTTAGGAAATTTACGCAACAAATAATACGTAAGAGTAGCTTTATTTTCGTTTCCCTTGAAGGCTGTGAATAGGTACAGAAGCAACCGTATGCCCCACAGCAGAAGTAGAAGAAACTGGATTAAAGGAGAAGTTCAGGCTGGGTTTTATTCTGCTACAAAGCTTCTGGTATTTTGAGTCAATAGGCAGCAGAAAATAAGACTCCTGAAAAGGAAAAAATCCTGTGCATTCAGTTACCCCATTAATTAGTTACTGAGTATTATTTACTATCTTATCTATGAGGCTAGAGAAATTGATGAATAAATTATTCAAATGAATGACAAATTGCATGTCATAAGCTTGAAAAACTAAACTCCTGCTCATCACACAGTGCACACTTCAACTGATTCAGTTAAAACAGTGCAAACATCTATAAGGAGAGTTGTCCGTAAAAAAAGGTACTTCAAGTAGTCTTGAGCCCATTCCTAAAATGCACTTAACTAGGGACCCACAGCAGAGTACCTCACGTCATACACAAGGCAAAAACCACCTTCTATGTTTGTAAGTAAAATAACCTTAATGTTAACGTACAAAGACAAACAAAGCAAGATCCTGTGCTACAGTTCAAGCAATACTGTGGAGAAGAAAAAAAACAACGCCCAAACAAAACCAAGAGCCTTTCCTCAAAAGCCCCTTTGAGTCAATGGTATAGACAACCTCGTGGAGACTCATGGTGGTCTCGGAAGTCTTATCTTCAAATGCTTCATTTGACTGCATCCTCTTCCAGGCCAGCGTACTTGAATCAACACCCAGCAGCACATGAAGCAATACGCAAGAAGAAAACCACAAATCAGCCAAAGCAGGTTTATGTTAAGTTTCCCAAACCTGTCTTGGAAAGACAAATCAAACCTTTACCAAGAGACATTAATCACAGCACGCCCGGAAACTAACGAAGAGAACAAGCCTGAGATAAAAGTGCTAATGGCACGACTAAGCTATCATAACAGCTTCTATGCAAAAATGAACACCTAAGGAAGAAAGCAATAATCAAAACTCTCCTAAAACTGCCTCTGCTTGTAAGCTATCAAAGTCTCCAGGAGGTGGTGAAGGAGAAGCATCTCAAGCACTTCCCGCTGCGAAGGAAACCTGTCACCACGTCACCTGCTGTACTTCCCTCCTCAGTGAGGTAACTTCTCTGCGTAATTGCTAAAGCCATTATTTACCAGCACACAGAGTACATATCAACATGTCATGTCAATTACCTCGGTCTAGCCAAAACATTGTCACTCACCTATTTCCCCACCTCTTTATAACTTAGGACTCGGGCACTGGTGATCTTTCTGTCAGCTTTCAGGTTTTAGTGTCCCTGCTGAACGCTCTGCAGCTGCTCCCACGGGCACATCCCCGACTGGCAACTCCTTCCACGGAGAACTTTTCCTCCTACCTTTGAACAGGGAGGGATAAGGACCCAGGGCAACTCATGAGCCTCAGGGGATGATTCATACATCCCACACGCAGAATTCTTCTGAAGCCAATGTGGCCCTTAGGGAGACCCGAGACTTTGCCACCTTTAATTCTGCTGCCTTAGTAACAGCCGTGAGCCTAAAGAGTAACTTAATGGACTGCTTCAGTTCAGCACAGACACATGAGCTAAAGAAGCACGTACTGCATCAAGTTGGGTAAAAAAGGTAGGCAGATTTATTTAAGTCAAATAAAAAACAAAGATACAGCTGGTGTCATCTTACATGTGGAAGGAAACTTATTTTACTTTCAAAAATATCACTTCTGAGACCTAGTCAGGCAAGAGCATTGCATGACGACAGGTAGGAAACCCTGTTCCATGCACATTTCCTTTTCCTTCAACACCTCTCCGAATTTAGTTCTTTCAGTTTAGGAGTGACCAGTCTAGTACCATGGCACTCTCCACAACAGAGATTTTATATCTGTATATATATATATATTTGTCTGTAACATTTTCACACACTTCAGCTGAATTACCAGGTTGAAATACGTGATCTCATCACGAAGTTCATTCTTGTCTTAGTAGTTCTGCAACCACACTATGTGAGAAATACCTCCGTAAAATGTGGGTAAGAGACAAAAATTGAAGAAAACTGGATAGAAAGTTTCAGCTGAGTAACAACGCAACCGACTCAAATCTCAATAGATCAGCAGCTCACCTCCCTGGAAATTTTAACTCGGGAAAGGACAGCAGGACTGATCTCACGGCTTGCTCTATCTAAAATACAAACACCACCCTCACTGCCAAATAATAATGCAAATAGTTAACAAAAACAAAACAAAACAAAAAAGGCAGCGGACATAGAATTTCCAGGGTTTGTTCCTTTCCTAAAATCCAAATAATGGATTTGCATAGCTTAAGGCAGAGTCTACCCACAGAGCCATTGTTCCTTCCCCAAAGCCTTCGGCATTTGCAAGGGGCAGTTCCCTTTCGGTACCCTCGCCAGAAGCAGTCCTTTATCCAAACCTGCCTGACCGGCAGCCATGCCAAAACGGTGGGATTACTCGACCCAATCAATTTACCAGAAGCTACGAATATCCTCTCTAATTTTACTTACGGG
>VZTA01014321.1:50641-78013 GCA_013398855.1 Mohoua ochrocephala | reverse complement strand
GCCGGGGGCGACACCCGGCCCCGCATGCGGACCCGAGCAGCGCCTCAGCCCGGCCTCTCCCCTGGTCCCCAGCGCCGGCCGCCCGCCTGCGGCATCAGGCGCATCCAAGTGCCGCCGGGAAGGCGGGGGGCGGCGGCACTTCGGTTTCTGCCGGGCTCATCCCCACCGGGAACCAGCTCCTGGCTACGCCGCCGTGTTGGGATTTTTTCCCGTAAAGTTCCCAGGAATCTCTGGGAAAGGTCTGGGACATCTCATCTCACCCGCTCTCAAAACCGATTAAAATTGTGTTCTCTTCAAAGGAGGCTTGTAGAGGCAGGCTCCATCCCTCTGGAAATTCAGTTTAATTCCTTGAATGCTTTCACCGAGGAACACGCCGATGTACTGAAATAGCCAGCTCTGCCTTTGAATACGCAGTAATTTACACTGAATAACAATGCTGTTGGCAGCTGCTGCCACCAGCATTCACCTGAAGGAGATTTTCATACTGGAAGCATGCATACAGACTCTAAACGAGGTTAAAGCTAGAAGCTTTCCCGTCTGAAATGACACAGGAAGATCATGGAACGGTTAAGGTTGGAAAAGACCCCCCGAGATCCGTCGTGTCCAACCGCAGAACGTCTCCCGACAACCGTCACACGTCCCGCGGCAGAGACGCCGGCAAACTCGGGAACAAGCACTTCCAGCGCACCCAGTCCTATGGGTTCAGGCATCATCCACAAGATCCTCTCAGCCTGTGCAAGGGTTTACAGAGCTGTACTTGACAAAGCAGGGGTGTTCACTTACCGGTTGTCAACAGAGCAGCTTTTTTTTATCTTTTAATCATCCCAGAGAAGAGGACAGAACTCGTCGCTTCTGCTCAGGGCCGCCCAGGCTGTTGCTGCAGCCTCTGGCAACTCCAGCCCGATTCCCGCATGGTCGTGCTTACGACAGGGTTCAAGAGGAGGGCTCGTTCAGCTGAGCCCCATCTGCAAGAGAAAACGTAGGAGGAAGCACGTTGTATGTTTAGACAGAAATGTTTAGCTCGAGTCTGCTGAAATTCCTCCTCCAGTTATACCAAAGCCTGCCAGGGGGAGGAGAGACTCACGTGAAGAAAGATAAAGCGGTGCTACGTCTTCCCCTCCGTAGTGAATTTGTCTTTTCTGACCGACTGCCCTGCGAAGCTGCAGAGGCTGCTCTTCGTCTTCTTCCTCCCCCCTCCCCGGGCCGGCGGCAGGAGCCTTTCCTCGCCCCCCACAGCCCGAGATGGGGGTGGGAGACCCGCACTGCGGGGGACAGCGAACCACCCCCAGCCTCCAGGAATAACCATCTAACTAAGAAACTAATCGTCACCGTGTGTGTGTCGAGGGGGGTTGGTGGTGTGAGCCAAGCTACCTGAAAGCCTCTGCACTAAGTTCAGGGGCAGGATTCTCCCTCCGTAAGTATCTTCGCCCCTTACCATGAAACCCCAGGGGAAAGCCTTCAGGGGAAGAACGACCCCCTGAAGAGCTGCTGCCGGGAGCAACGTGAAACCCCACCCAACGCAGGCGGGAGTCATTTGGCTCCCGGAAAATCTTCTCTCCTCAGCATCCAACCGTTTGAGGCTGGACCTTGCTATTTCAAAAGAAAGTCAATGAATAATTCTGTCTCTGATAAAGAGGATGAAAAAAATGAGCTTGTTTGGAATCCTGTGCTGCATCAATGCTGTATTTTGCCCAGAGGAGCGTATCATGCTAGAAGAAATCTGAGGGGTTGTTAATAATTTAATTGTTCTCTCCCGTTTCTATCTTTATGATCCTGACCACTTCCAATCTGAAAATTTTCTAGATGATGCTTCAGTGGCCCCATAGTATGTTTTTAGCGTTGTATCAGAACAAGATGCTTCCTTGATAGGAAAAGCAGCTCCTGTTTTTTGATGGCTGTCCCTGGGAATGACCAGAGGTGGATTCTGTTCTCAGCAGCAGTTTTCTACAGCCTATGTGTACACGTAATAAAAATAACAGACTGAAAGCTGGGAAATTTTGTCTATTCTTCAGGGACTATCCCAGTCTTTAGCCTGCTGAGATGACTTTCAATGTGTTCTGGGCTGGGAACCAAAGTTCAGTCCTCTGTAATTTGTCTTCCCTTGAGCTGAAAATACCTTAGTACTTTCACCCCTCTCCCAAGGGTTTCCTCAGGTCTACACCCTTCACATCCTGCCCTTTACAAAACCAAGCTTCTTCCACGTATATAGCTAAATTATGTGCCTTCTAAAGTTAGTTTATTTAACTCTGCTATCTCTTTTTCCCATTAGCTGTCAGCTCTTCAGTCCTTACTCTTCAATTCACCTAGGCATCATAGACACACAGCCAATTCAAAAAAAATCATTAAGGTTGCACAACAAAGGAGTCAGAAGTTAGGATATACTAGAAGACGGATTTTGTGACTTCATGTCAGCCCCCTTGCTCGTATGTTTCAGGACAGTCTTAAATTATGTAGTCCAGTATTATTTTGTTCTGACCTTGCTGTATTTTGCAAGGCCTTGTCTTTTTTTAGGATACAGGATGGACTCTCAGGATGTGCCATATTTTTGCAGAACAAAATGTTGGGACTATTCACCACAGAAGAGTGTAGGAAACCTTGAGGAAATGGATGCTGTTCCTGCCTCTGTTCCGGACAGGATGTGTGTGCTGCAGCTGCATCTTTTGTGCATGAGTTCATGGGAGTGAGCTAATTTCACGCTGGCTAAGGTGGGTATTGGTAACAATCCAGCGAGGATCGCTGGGCAGGCTGAAGGGCACAGGAGGAAGAACACGAAGGTGCCGTGGGCAGGACTGAGCCACGGCTCAGAGGCCAGCTCAAGTTATTGCTGCACCTCTGAAGTGAGTTAGACACGTGCAATGTTCATTCCTGTGGTGGTGCCATGTGGCGACTTAGAAGTCATTTGATTTTACTTACAGCTGGCCGCAAGTGAAGTGCGTGTCAGTTTTCTCGGAATCCTGCACGAGGCATCCAGTTCTAGGAAGGGCTGGGCATTCACAATTGCAGTCCCAAGTCCATAGGAGGTACAGTTTGCTCACAGTTTTATTCACTTCCGTTAAAGGCAGCGTGTGTAAGAAATACAAAGAATTGCATCTAAGGTAGCTTTATACACCTTTATCTGGAGTAAACTGCGCTACATCGGTCAAGTAATGTAATAATCTAATTTGCAGTAATGTAATTTCACTTTGGTTTCTTCTGGCAATTGTAGCCGTCCCACACCAGCAACAGAATGAAAGCTGGTGTTTATTGTCATCTAAATATGTTGAACTAAATTCAAGGATTGAAATGGCAATTTGAACAATTAATATAGTGCAAAAAAAGTTTAGTTCCTAGTTGTTTTCCAAATAATCTGTACAAGCAAGAAGTTAGTAACTAATCTGCAACCCAATGAATTTAATGGGCACAAAGTACAAGGAAAATGTAAGGAATCAATATATTGAGATATAATCTATTGCAAACAAATTATTTGACAACGATAAGAATCTTTCAAAATGCTTTTGAAATGGATGACCAGCAGGAAGTCAAATGAATGCTCCTGCAAGCAAATACAGTGCATGAGACCAAAAAGTCAACAGATTTGCTCTTTCAGTTGAAAATCAGCACTCCTGAGACACAAATCTCTCCCCTTTTATGAAACATAAAAGCCCCATAAACCTTTAAATGTAAAGCAATAACTAAAATCTGAATAAAAATGTAGTCATATTTTAGTTCCAGGAGAAACCATGTACCTCCTGAGCCATTACTAAGCTAAGAAAATGTTGTGGCCTCGATCCCAGCTTGCAAAATCAGAGAAAAATAAAGCGGAAAATTACAGGAAATGGAAGGGAAGACTGTAGAACATGGGAAAATCAAAACTGGAGAGAACAAGGAATAAAGAGAATGGAAAGTTGCAGCATCACAAAAGTGATTTCCCCATCAATCCAATAAGAAAGATGACTAACCAAGCTGTGGGTAGGCAATGCACCGTATCTATCATACACTTCTGGTCTTACAACTAAAATGCAACAGAACTGTCACCCTTCATTAATTACTTTGGGAGATGAATGCGTTTATAGAAATACAGACTGTCACAACATCCTTGTGGGTCCCTTCCAACTCAGAATATTCTGTGATTCTGGGATCCCTTCTCCACCCATCTTCTAGCTTTACTACCTACCATCACAGGCTGATCCTAATCTTTATGTCATACCACGAGAACTGCCCTGAGTCCCACACATGCCCAAATCTCTGCTATTGAGCTCCCAAACGTGTCTCAGCACAACTCTGTTTTGTACAGATTCTCTCAGTCCCGTTGCCCAGGTGCTCGGGGCTGCCCCCAGGTGCTCTCCACTGCACTTACAGTTCCAGTTGTAGTACGCACCAGTCCTTACAGAGCTTTAGTCACCGATCCCTGGTTGCATGATATTTCTTTCAGAGACTCTTTGCCAGGAGACAACTTGCTGAAGCCTGTCCCAGGAGCTTTAAAAAAATCTTCTCAGTGGTTGTAGCACATCTCATCAGAACCCACAGTATTTGTCATGAGCTCACAGCATTCAACCCCCACCTAGTTTGAGGTTACTTTTTCAAGACCTGGTCAACCAAAGAGCTACATCAGGCTGTGACTGCTTTCTCAGTCCCCAGGGCCTGCCTTTTCTGGGAATTGCAGAGTGCTTTCTCCTGCCCCGGGCTGTGCAGTGCTCCTCTACTCAATCTGGGAGACAGGACGTCAGCAAACAAAACATGATGGCAGGAAGTGTCATGGAGGTAACCCAGGTAGGCTGGGACAGTCTCCCTGTATTTTTTACTCCAGTAAAATGCAATCTGGAGTGGAGAACACATTAGGGAGTGCTATTTGCCAACCAAAGTGAAGCTCTTAATGCGTGTGTTTATACGTAAGCATCTGCAAACCCGTAAAGAAATACATTATCTAATAGGCATTAGGCGTTCTTGTGCTTCATTAGGCATATGCAGAGGAAGAAATAGGTCGAAGCACATCCACTTGCATGGCAAACAAAACAGTGGGAAGGAAAAGGGAAAAGGGTTTGAAAAATTACAGAAAATGTGTCCTGACCAGCTCGTGCTTTTCACCAGGTCAAGAGCAACATTAAACATCAGGTTTCACCCCACCAGTTGTTCCCTTGTTTCCATTTAATTACACTGTCACATGGAACTCAAGTTCTCCACTTGTCCCTTCATCCTCCCGATGGATGGCAGCGTACCGCGTGACTCCACCTCTGTGTGTATCCAAGGGTAACCCAAACTGAAGCGCTGAAAGCAGCAAAGCAGGCAAGAGCTGCTGCTTCCTCCCCTGGCAGGAGACAAACCTCTCAAGATCCAGTTCTCCTACCCATCTGCCTGGCACACGGCAGTCTCCTCCCTGTAGCTCGCAGGCATGCAGTGGACTGCTGTTCCCAGAGGATGTCGGCTGTGGCATCTGGCCTTTAAATGGGAAATCTGGGAAAAGGAGAGAGGTGGGGGGGTGCACAGTAGAGAGTAACCAGCTGAGGAGCGTGGCAGGGCGGTGGGACACCCTCATTTGCAGTCTGCCCCAGTGCCAAATGCAGGAGGGCTCTGGGCTCAGAGAGAACAAGAAGTCCTTGATCCTGTGGCTCTGGGTCCCTACCCACTTGGCCTGCATGCTTGGATGACTGACATAAGCTGCTTCTGGAAGATGAAATACTTGCCCTTTTATGATAGCTCTGTCGGTCCTACAGTACCATGCCAGGACCCACTCTCCTTGTATCCTTTCCAAGGAGAGGCCTGCATGTAAGATGCCTTTGCCATTTAAAGCACTGCTTAATGCCCAGTTTCTTTCTCTGCGCATTTTATGAAAAAGACTTCCCTGTTTTTCCCACTGGCTCCCCATAGCACAGCCTCTGATTCTGGCCTGCAGACCCCCAAGTTTTTCTCC
Organism: Mohoua ochrocephala; assembly: GCA_013398855.1. Taxonomy (NCBI): domain Eukaryota; kingdom Metazoa; phylum Chordata; class Aves; order Passeriformes; family Acanthizidae; genus Mohoua; species Mohoua ochrocephala. The sequence goes on along the minus strand of VZTA01014321.1, from coordinate 72,126 downwards.
TGTGTCCTGCTGGCTTCACCTGTACAGCCAAGTCATTATTACAAGTGCTCAGGCAGCTACTGCAGCTCTCCGATATGTAACCTTTCCACTTCAAACTTTTGGCCCACTTCTTTGGCCAGTGTTAACTGGCCTGGATTTCTTTACCGGTTTGCTGCCAAAAATCTGGGAACAGGTGCACAGTTTTTCTGCCAGGTACTCTTCAGACTGGGTCTTTACTTGAAAATACGATGTAGCAAGTCAGTACACAAAACAGGGCTATAAAAGCAATACAAATAGCTGTGCTTAGATTCCAGGGAGGAGAAGGGTGAGAAGTTAGGTGAACCACTGTGAGTCAGAAATGTTACGACAAACTGCTAGAAGCCTTGTCATATGTGAAAGCTTTTTCAATGACACAGACACAGGCTGAGAAGAAGAGTGCTTTGCATGTTTCTTACTTTTAAGACTTCAAGTTGCACTCAAAGTCTTGGATGTAGGCAAAATGCGGGAAAATTTTAAATGCATTTCTTTCCACGACTGACTCACCCGCTTACAACTCCTGCCAGGTAATGCCCATGGCTAGTGAGCAAATGGTCACTTGCCACAGGTTGGAAGAATCAGTGGGAACCCACACAAAACTGGGCTGGTGGCACGGGAGGAAGAATCCTCCCTTCGCGGCGCTCCAAGCTGAAAAGAGCAATTCTGTAGCAGAAAAGGCTGGGATGGTCTTTGTAACTCAGGAGAACAATAGCTCATGGATCAGACTTTTTTACTGCTCTGCTCCTATTCCAAATGGAAGCTAGACCTGACCCATGTGGATATGTACAACAGGCCAACATCCAAGCCATGTGCAATCTTAGTACAATACTCCTGTTTCAGTGTTTAGCCATTTCATCCATGCAAGTGGAAAACATCAAGTGATCTTTGCAATTTATTAAAAGCCATCTGTCAGTTAACTCACCATCATTTAATTCATCATAAAATTCCCCATTGTACGGAAACAGGAAGCTCCACTTCCAGCAGCCCAAGCCACCTGCTCACAGCCTCTGGTTTTTGGGGAGTGGTTTTTTTTTGATTTGGACACATCATTGAAACCTGGCCTTTCTTGTCTGCAGCTAAAATATAATGGTGCAAGAAGAGGTCTGTCACTGAAATGTTATTATAGAAACACTACTGGGAATTGTGCCATGACCAACTTTAACTTCCCAGATACTATTTGGGAAACAAATGCTTCTAATAATAAACTTGGCCCCAGCTAGTCATGTGTGATAGCTGCCAGATTCCTTCTCAGTAGTCACTGAGACAAAAAGAGACAACCTCAAATTAGTAAGTAATGAAGACTCTTAAGAAGAACTGGTCATAGAAAACTGCGTTGCGCTGAGTACTCAGCAACTGTTTCCATTTCCATGGACAGAATAACAAACACAAGCAAAGGGCAAACGGTCAGATTAAGGAAAGTCACTAGCAAATTTACCTGGACTGGAGAGCTGGAAGATCTGACTGTGGAGGAAGATTGGAATATATCTAGATCAAAGATACAAAAACTATCCCAATGTATATATTCCTAGCAAGAAAAAAATCTTATTGGGAAACACTTTAGACCTGAATAAATAGGGAAAAAAAAACCACTTCAGAGAGATTCTTAGGAGTCAGAAGTAGTAAACAATCCTGGTCAACAAAGATTGCTGTTGGGTAGAGACGCATAGGATTAAGGCCAGTTTTGTCAAAAGTCAAATGAGCTGGAACATGCAAAAGATGATTGAAGTAAACAAGAAATAAATCTTCAACCACTCACAGAAAAGGAGGACATGCCTTAGATAGTATTTTCCTAGTAGAGGCAGGGAAGCAGTAGTGCAAGTGTACAAAACTCTCTGTGGTGCTTCCCCCAGAACGCAGTGTCTGATTTGTGCTCTCACGCTCGAGAAGAAAGCAGTTCTGGAGAAGATGCAGAGAAGGGTTACACCGAGAATGGACAGTCTGTCTTGTGAGAGCAGCTAAACAATGCTGGCAGGAGAACAAAGGGATACAAACTGACTGTGAATTTTAACAAATCCCTTGCCATAGCAGAAACCTGCAGACTTCTGGTACCTTTGCCATGCTTTCTGCCCTTCTGTCTGTGGCACATTATCCTCTGGCTCTTTGGTCTTTTCCTACCACCTTCAAGTTTGTTGTAAAGCACTTGAGAAGACCCTTGGCACAACATAAATTGGTGGGGTATGAAGGAAATGTTTTATGGACATTTTTGAACAACAAACTCACTGTGCAAAGTTGCATGGCCATGCCTCATAGGGTGGGATTCATCCCATAAAACTGGCATCATTTGAAGCCAAATGCATTTCACCTTTCTCCTTCCCTTAAAAGCATGGAAGGGCTAAGTCAGAATACTTACAAATACACACAAAAAAAGAGCTTTTTGTAACTGGACTGTGCTCACAGTAACCCGGCTGATAAAAGGCTGCAAAGTCACACCTTCTCTTACAGAAATATAACCAGAATTAAGTAGCTTTCAGTTATATTACCCTCGCCCTGGCACAGCAGATGTTTGCATCGTTACTTGTGCTTTTGAGCTGGTTGTTGAACTTGGTATGACCATGTGGAAGTATCTTATCTCCAGCAAGTACAAGTGAAGCCCAGCTGTCACTGCAACACTGTGAAAAGTGTTGAAAAGTGAAAACCAGGCATGTGAAAACCAGGCATTCTCCTTCTGNTGAAGCCCAGCTGTCACTGCAACAGAAGCAGTGAAAACCAGGCATTCCCCTTCTATTATTCACAGCTAAAAGCAGAATCCACCTCATTGCCTATTTTAACAAGCACTTTTTTTTTCTTCTGAAGATTCTTTTGGGGTTTGTTAGTTTTGTTTCTTTTTTCTTTTCAATTTTAGTAATTGCGAATGTGAAGTTCAGTTTTCTTTTCACTTTCTTATGAATCTGCTCTGAACCAGAGCAGATTCTTTCCCTGCAGGCATATAGGAAGAAGGAAAAGATAATTACAGAATTAAATTACCCATGACAAACAGCTTCACTTTGCCAGTTTATGCAGTTGTCCCATGAGCTAGACCAATTTGGGTAGCACAATATTTGGGATGGTCAGAAGTCTCTGTTTAAATCAACTCTAATGTACATATGTGATTGTTATTTCAAAATAATTCCACCTAAATAAATAACTCTGTTACGGATTTCCCATTACCATGCTTGGTAGGAGCTGCCAGGAATTAGCCTTGTACTCCCACAGCAAACAAAGACAACCTTGGTGGAGTGTTGCCAGTAAGATTTGCTTAAATATATACTTAGAGCTGAACTGATGAACCAGAGAATGCTTTATAAAGTGAACATCTGCCTTTGGGTGACAGAAAGTGTGATCCAAAATCAGCACTAGAGTCCACATCCCACAGGTAGATATGTTCTTGTACCTCTCATCATGTTGAAGGGTCATGACCATAAACATGACAATTACCCCAGTACTACTGTGCCACTGTTGCTGGCAAGAAATCACAATCGGTGATTTACAATAGAGCATAACAGAGATGATGACAGAGAAATTGGAGAGCAGAATCTGCAGCATTGATGCTGCAAGTCCATAGGTTCCACTTTATTGGAGAGAAGGAGCCCGTGACCTTTGCAGAAGAGTGAAGTACCACAGGATGCTAACAGTTGCAGAAGTTACACGCCTTTCATTTTTTGACAGAAGCAGAGGTGATCTTTGCAGAAGTCATACCAAGGATTAAAGACTTATTTTCAGGAAGAAGAGGACTCATAAGACTTTACGTTGTCCAGGCTGAGCTTTTTTGCCTTTACTCTTTCCTGTGTTTCCAGTTTTCTACTCCGACAGCCTGTTCTTCTGTTTATCCAGTGCTGCATCTGCCTGTGAACAGACAGTGTTTCAGCATGGTAGGTAACACAGCCTGCTTTCTGAGCAGGTTTTCTTCCATCTAAAATGCCTGCAAAGGGGATGGTCACTAAAAGCTTCATACCAAATTAACTATCACTTGTTACTAGAACTTGCCTGATTATTTTAGATTATCTTAAGATTTATCAAAATGTCTTTCAGTGTTAAGAAGCTTCTGCCAAATGAATGCAAGGGAGTGATGTCATGTGCCATTCTAAGTGGAAACTTTTTGCTTTTTACAAAAAACAAAGGTGATTTGTTTGGCCTCTTCAAAACACATGCTCAGTCATGTCTTGAACCAAGACACCAAACTGCTCCCACATAAATGATGACATACATCTTGATTTTTCAGGTCTTCAAGACCAGTAGGCAAAGACAGAGGAAGAACACGAGGCTATATGAAGGGACAGAAAAAGGGTGACTTAAGAAAACCCCAAAACTGTTGAAAAGGGGTTGGTTTGGTTTTTTTGAAACTGCGCAGTTTTAGTTAAATTTTTCAACAAACATGACCTGTTTTTTGACAATAACTTCTATCTATGTCCAAAGTGTCTGCAAAAAGACAGTTTGGGCCAACACTGCAGTTCAGTTCAGACACATCATGATTCAGATCAGTCTTCAGTTGCTGCGATCAGTGTGTCCTGTGGACAACTCTCAGCTGACTCTGAAAGCATTTCAGAGCTTAGGAATAAGAAGATCAGGACAAGCTGCAGCTGAAAAGCTAAGGAAGGGGATCAGTTCCGTTTTAAGCCGGTAGGGATGTGATGTCACTGTGAGACACCAAGAGGCAGAAATTCTGTGAGAAGACTCAGCTGCATCTGACTCTGCAGCCAGTCACTGCTGCCAGTGTTCCCTGGGATGTTCAGCTACTCTTATGCAGACTGCTTGCTTTTCCTCATCTACTGTTATAGTTGTTAGTGAACTTTTCATGAATTTTAAATCAAAGTCAAGGGGCACTTTTCCCTTGGGATCCTGCTTGAACTCCTGCTGATTTACTCATTTAGATCCTCGTAAGTTCCACAGACAGACTTTGGGGAGCGCTTCCAGTGTCTTGGCCTGCAGTCAGCCTCTTTAGCAGATTTTGTTTTCTTTCAAAGTCAGCAATATTTGGAGCCCGACAGATCCTGGCAGCCCTCCAGGGAAGGAGTGTCCAGGATTTTCAGATTCCTTGCCCCCAATAGTCTAGAAATCAAAGAATCTCAGATGCTCCCCTCCCTCTCCTGCCATCCCACTGCATGGGCTGAAAGGGAAGGAACAAATAAGCCCCAGCTTCTATGGCAAACCCAGAGGCTTTTGAAATTGGAAGACCACATTTTCTTAATCTTCCCCAGTCCTAATTTGTTGAAATCAGCAACCCAACATTTTTCAGATTGCTGTTCTGTGGAGAGCTGAGCAATTATCTTTCATTGCAGTTTGGAATTAAAACAGAAATGTCAACTTTCAGAGTCATCTGTGATGGGAATTGACTGTTCTCTCTTCCTGCCTCTGGTTTGGGAAGCATCAGAATTGTGTCTTTGGAAAGACAGACAGGCAAATACAAGTCTGAGGAAAAGGTGATTAATAATTGTCTGCAGATATTGCAGTGGCTAGTTTAAAGAGGAAAAGCCTCTTATTAATTTAAAATTTGATTTTAAAAATATGCATTTCCGAAAACATTTGCCAGGAGAATAGAAGATATTTAAAGGAAAAAATTATTAAAACTACATACAACTAAAGCTAGAAAATCACATATGGAGATTTGCAAAACTCTATCTGGTATGACCACTGGTACAGCTGGTTTCACCTTACTACTTTAGCACTTCTTTAGGGCTCAGTTTTATTGAGAATGTTGGAGATTCAATGTTGAGCTGATTAGATTGAGTAAAAACAGCTTTTCCTAAACAACAGGAGGAAAACAAAATATAAAACAATAGCCAACATGTACCTTTGACTAGGAAAGAACTTCTTAAACTCAAATACCATAAACTGGAATTCAACAGAGTTGTAATCAGATGAATTACTCTACCAGCATCTTTAAGATAAAGTGTACCTACAGTCCTCAGAGGCAATAAAGAGACGGCCAAGCTGATTTAAATACTGAGCAAACAAACAAAATGCAGACTTGACCATCCTGGTATTGGTCTAAAACAATTCTACTCCCATGAATGTGTTTAAATTCTATACTATGAACTTTAAGAAACTTTTTTTTTTTTCTTGCAAAGCAAAAAAATTAAGGATGAAAGATGCCTCACTTTGGAGTAAGGAAACACTTATTTGATCAGTATGTTTGATAGTTATGCCTGCAGAAAAGGAACAGACACTGCAATTACCAATGTAAAGAGAAATAAACCATCATTGGACTTTTCTTCCCCACCTTAGTTTATAAAGGAATTCTTATTGGTTGTTGGTTCTTACTTTCAGCTAAAGAAGCTATTTTTTTGACATAATTGGTACAGGTTTCTTTGCAGGTTTCACCTATCCAGGATGGTGAGACTCACACTTACCTGGCTTGATGAGTGTGCTTTATCAACTGTGGGGATAAAATGGCCATCATACAGCAGTGTTAAAATGACAAAACAAAACAAACCCCAAACTTATTCATACATGCAATACAATTTTTTCTGCTATTTATTTGTATGTGTGGAGGCTCAGCTGCATCTAATGGTTTATCTTGCTGCATGTTTTGTTACAAAACACAGTATGGTCAATTGTCAACAACAAATCTGCTAAAAATTTATTATGTAAAAAGCAAAAGACCCAAACCTAATTATCAGAAGTAATAGCACAGTTTTAGGCTAATGGAGTATGTTTGATAAGTTTGTCTGTTTGTCCTGTACCACTGTTGCCTATAAGCAAATCTTGATTCTGTAAATTTGCTAATTTGTAATTACTTGCAGTAATTACTTGTGATTAATTGCAGCAATTTTGTAGGAAAATTTACAGGTGAATTTGCAGCATCTTGGTTCAAAATTCATTGTAGTTGACTCATGTGAATGTGATCACTAAAAAAATATGAATGACAACAAACCAAGGGAAGCAAGCTCAGTATTTAGTTAAGAGTTTTGCTCAAAAATGTACCTTGACTGTTTCGAATACTGTAACATTTGCAGAGACAGTTCACCTGGGATAGTATGAGAAATGTTTTGTGGTGTGCAGGTAGGCATGGGTACTGCTGGAGTGGAGAGGTGCCAACTACCAAGAGGGAGTTCACTAGTGAAACTTGGAAACAGGAAAGGACGTGACTCAGATTTTCAAGAGCTGCCAAACGCTTGCAGAAAAGCATTGCTAGAGTGACCTACCAAGCGTTTGTCACACTCTCTAAAGTCCTGAGAAGGAAATCACTTAAATACACTATAAATGTAAATAGCTACAAAACCTGTCCAAGTTTTCACTGTTTGAGTTACTCAATGAGCGTGAAGTTTCACTAATGATCCCTACAAATGAAAACACCTTCAAAAAACAAGAGCGCTCTGGTCTGTGCCACTCGACCCAGCTGGCTGCTAATACAGAGAGTCCATAAACACCATCTCCATCCCACCAGCAGCTTTTAGAGCGCTTCTTGTCAGGTGTTCCCACACGCACCTCAGGAAAGGAGGAACTGCAATGAACTGAAAAGAAAAAAAAATAAAAAAGAAAGGCAGACAGTTTGTTTCTCTCTTGTTGCCTCGGTACACTGGTTGGCCAGCACAGCTTCACAACCCAGGTATTTCTGTTTGAGCTAGGATCTCCCAGTAATGTCCACAGCAGATGGCTGATCAACACTACTCAATAGCCAAGGTTTAAAGGAAGTAACGGACGCAAAACTTAATAGTCCTGGGTATTAACATTCACCCATGGAGTGGAAGGTCTGAAGGTTTCTACACAGGAAGTGGCCACCTTTAAGAAAGACTTAAGTAATCTGGAAAAGCCTTAAGCTCTTCTTGATCTGTCTCATCTGCTGGATCATGCTTTAGCTCTCTGTAATAAAACCACAAGACACAATCATGGGACACAGTCAAATACACGCTTAAGGAACCATACACATACACTCATTATTCCCTCTCCTCCCTTCATTATGGCCATTTTGAGTTTTAAATCAGATCTCTTGGTTAAGGTACAGCTGGTGTGACACAAAATTCCCTAGCAGTTGAAGAGAAAATGAACAGAGACATCTAGTAAAGCTATTCTAGCTACTTCACAAATGAAAAGCTACACTCGCTATGCACCAATTTGTTTAAATTTGTGATTTCTGTATTTACTCATACATGAGCTGCAATCTACCTCTTATCTTGGGCAACTGTTTTCTATGTGGATGCCTTTTCAGTAGTCTTTTTCATATTTTCTTGCCAAGCTCCCTCCTTTCTGTTCTGCACTAACGCATGCCCATTCCCATACTTTAGTTTTTCTCCTCAAGTATCTTATCCTTCAGTATCCTCTTTTTTTCTCCTCTTTATGAAAAGAATAATATGTGCACAAAAGGCTTCTCTCCTTCTTCAGTCTTCTTTTCGGCACCCACATCCCCGATTTCTGCCCAACTCTTCAGCCACTTGGAAGGAGACTCCCCTGATCCCAGGATCTGCCCACCAAAAAAAAACCCATGGATACAAAAGAGAAAAATACCCTAAAGAATTCTGAAAATGCTTTCGTTGTTTGGTACAGAATCTGTGAGCCTGATCTAAACCACTGAAAGCTTCCTGAAAGCCACTGAAACACTTATTCTGAATTGGACTAAAAGCTAGGTTTTACAAAAGGGAACAAAATAAGAAGGCTTCTATAGACCAGCTCTTCTGGGAGTCAGCAAGCAGAAGGCTTGGGTTGCTGCACCCCTCTGTAAACAGTTCTTGCTTGAAGGAGGATGGGGAGTGGGTGGGGGTGGAAAAGGAAAAAACTTATTTTGAGATAGCTAGCTGTTCCTAGAGCCAATGACTGAGAAGATCTGTCTTGGCACGATTGTCCTAATCCTTTGTTGGTTTTGCTGGCATTCTTTCCATTTTGATCAATGTAACTTTCCTCAAGGCCTAAATGGGAAAAGATTAATTCTTTATGCATTTATTTACCTTCAGAATCTCAACAATGATCCTTATGCTCACAGAAGAGGACAGCTGGCCAAGCTTTGTGTCTAACCATTCACACTCTTTTCTGTGACTTGGTTGTACTGATTTAGCTAAAGTAGACTGACAATCTGAAATTAAATTAACAACAGATAATAGACTGAATTAGCTTCAGCTGTTGATGACTTAGGAAAAATGCCCACAAACAGTACGTGCACTGATTAAAAGAAATTGATAGAGTCAGACTAATGCAACTGTTTTGATCATCTTCCTCTTGGTTTCTCAATCCTGCATTATTTAAGAAGGGCCATGACATAGGCTTTTTCCTGGAAAAAATGCAGATAAAACAGTTGCCTCAGAAGACTTTTCTAATTAGAGTGCATGTGGAGATCATCTGAAAAAAGATCACAAGGTGGAATGAAAAGAGATAGAAGGCATAAAAACTGTTATACTTAAAGCCTAACACTGCTTTGTAAAGCCTGCTTTCGTGTCATTTCATTGATTGGGATTATGCACTTGCTGCACTATGTCAGCCAGACTGCTGGTGAAAATATTTAATGATGTTTCTTTCAGATCTAGGCACTTTCCAGCCTGTCTGCATCAATAAAAAGTGAATAATGGCAGAGCTAGAAGAAGGACAGCTAGGTGAGGTTAACATGTCTGGGTTAAAGTGGTTTTCTACTTGAGACTTCATGGTATTATAATAAACAAAAATAAATACATAGTTCTACACAGTTTCTCTGTCACACCACGTGGTTTCACATGTTGCCATATATTATGCCATGGCCATATGCATGCAGTACATACCAAAAAACCTGGGTTAGTGTACACTAATGAGATACCTGATCTGGTAGGAGAGTAGAAAGAACAGAGTGAACGGAGGTGGGCTGAAGGAAAAACACAGCAATAGGAAGAGACACAGGAAAGGAAGAAAAATATGATAGGAGGAAAATGCGCATGAGCTGAAGATGTATCAGAAGAATAAAACTGAATTAAGAGAAAAAAAACCAGTAAGGTACCCCAGAATTTCTTCAATAATATACTTGAATGACTATAAAAATAATAAACACATCACCCAAATGATTACTAGGGCTGGAACTGTCAGTCCAATCTGCAGACCTGTACAATTCACTTTTCACTTGTGAAACCTTTACCTGGGATACAGGCTGCTTTCCACTGGCATTTGAAACATCACGGCTACCCGGTGCTTACTGTTGCAGGGACCACGATGCCACAGGGGCTCCGCAGCCCGTAAGGTCCCTGCGTCACTGCAGATTGTTTATGTGATCTGACATTATACAGCAATGCGTGGGCCAAGATGAGGGTATTTCTGGGAGCATGCACATCCCCAGGCTTAGACCTGAGTTCTGCTCTCCAAAAGGGAGAACTGAGCCCTCCGTATCTGAACACTTGCAGACACAGATACAGACACAGACAGGTTATGAAATGGCCACACAGGCTCAAGAATAAAATAGCCACCTCTCTCTGTCTTTTCTCCCTCATAAATGTTTTGTGGCATGAATAAACCGTGAAAAGTGGCCAGAACATCTTACAGTCTAACCCTTGCCTTGCTGGAGGCTCTGGTGTGACCTCAAGAATGTTATGTCATCCTGATTTCAAGTTTCCCCATCCTTAAAACTAGCCTGTTCTACCTTGTTAGCAGTTTTTCTAATTGCTGTTGCTTTCCTTTTGTTCATAAGGAATGAAAGCAATTTAGATTCTTTAACATACCCTTCAAAAAAACCCCACCCCAAGACCCCGCACCCAAACCCCAAAACCAAGGGGGATCTTGACTCAGGTTAAGACAGCCATCAGGCCAGTGTAGCTCAGGTTGGCTACAGCAGCTAAAGTTTATAGACAAGATCATAGTTGAACAAAAGAGGCTTATCCCAAGTTTTATCTGGAATTGCTGTCTTTGCTGTTATTTCAGGTGAATGCCAAAATAAGTTCATCACATGCCACTTTCTGATGTACAAATGTATGTTTTGTCTTTTGGACAATGATAAAATAATGATGTATGCATACAGCTTTAACTTCTATACGGAGCGATAAAGTATATTAGTCTAATTAATTTAGTATTTTCTGATTTGGTTTAACCTGCATACTGGAGAATGGAAATAAAGCACAAATGCAGTCAGGATACTCCTTCCCTTTATACGTAAGGCTCACATGGCTCCACGTCCTGACCTTGAACTCAGGAATTAGGTGCTTTGGAGTATGTGGCCGTTGGCATGACTGGTTGTAGTCCTGCTGGGAGGTCCACGTGTGCTGCCTGCCAGTTCCCTCTGCAAGGCTCAGTGGAGAGGAAATGCTGACAGAGGTTTTGCATTTTACCATTCAGGTATGTGTAGCTTTTAGGATACAGCAAGGCCACCGAGGAGATTTTGGAACCAATTCACTCAGATCCCATTGTTACTATCAAGAATGTTGCTGCTCACAGAGAATGAGCCATCAAGAGCAGATTAAAAAGAGGATGGTTACACACTGTACTTCCTTGTGGTTCTCAGCAACATTCACTTTTCATCTTTTAGAGTCATGAGAGTGCCTGAATCATGGCTGGTATTTTGCAAATGCTGCTTTGACACACATGTGGCCTTGCAAAGAAACCTGGGCACTTCCTTAAGGAAGCATTCATTCACTCACAAGCATGCTGCTCTAAGAAGTGTTTTATCCCCACATCCTGCAAAATGTGATCTCCCTATGGCTATAGAGAAGACTCATTATCATTCCTTGAGACTACAGCAACAAGAGGGTCCTTTCATATTCTTGGGAAGAATTACTAGAAATACCATCTTTCACTGGTGCTGAAAAGCAATTTAAAAGGACAATAATGCTACTCCACGTTGCTAAATAGTGTAATATCTGCTCTTCTGTCTGAAGGCTAACTCATGCAATCACATGACTACACATAACCTTCAGCTGCCTTGATAAAAGTAGTCTTTCATCAGCCTGGTTAAAGATCTAAAGCTGAAAAATCTGACCCCCCAGGCAAGATGGCAAATAGAGAAGAACCCTAAGTTATTATGTATTTTCAATAAATCTTGTGACTTTGAGTGATCTTCGAATGATCTTTAAATGGATGGCTTGGGCAGTGTTGCATCTCCTAACCATTCCTTAAACTCTGCTGATAATCTCAGTGCCCAAATACAGATTTTACAGGCAATCTCATTTTAAGAGAATGGTGTGGAAAAAATTGTACCTTCCAGCATGTTTGCGTTGGACCTGGCAGTAGGAGGCCTCATTTCCAGTTGCACGCTGCAGAGTTGTAAATGCCATTGGAGCAAACGAAACAACGGACGCTGCATCAAGTATCTTCCCTCCATCTTGTACTTTTTATTTTACTTTGTGGGGAAGTGCTGTGTGTAGAACTGAATAACTACTGCAATGGATCACCTGCTGCTCAAATAATGAAGGCTGAGGTCTAGAGGCTCTGGATTTCTACATTCAGCTCTGCAAGATTTGAAAATGATGAAATCAGAAGCAGCCAAACCATATTCCTTAGTAATGACTACTGTTAATATCTAGTGTATTGCATAGCTCATAAGAGACTTGGATCCAGACCCCTATAATATTACACACTGCACAAATGCAGAACAGGAAGCCTGGCTGAGTCCCCAGGGTGCTTGCTGCTGAATGACTCAAACAGTCATTTTTGGATACTCGGCTGGCAACACATTCTGCCAGTTTTCAGAAGTCCCAAGGGGAAGTAGTTCTCAGCAGAAGGAACCAAGGCTGCAGGTCCTCAGCATCTTTCAGTATGAGACTTAAGAAGTGAACACATTCTAAGATCCCATGGCCAGTGTTTCTGGTTGGCAATAATTTTTTTTAAGGCATATGGTCTGACGACATGAATCCAAGTTGTTTTAACAGGGCCTAGCAAATGTCCCAGATATTGAAGCTTGCAGCATTAGCAAACATTCTGAAAATGTCGGTAGTTGTCCTTGTACTCATCAGAATGTAATGTGAAACAGAACTCACCTACATTCTCCAAAGGGTTCATTAATCACTGCTCTATCTTTACAGTTAATATGATTGGACCAACATGCCTTAAGAACACTAATAAAAAAAAATATGAACGACCAATTTCTTCTCAGCTAAAACACCCCATATACTATGCACGCTGTTATAATGAAACAACCGCAAACATGAAAAACACAACAAACAAACTAGAAAAGCAGCATGAGTCCCAAACTGCTCTTTATTTTCATGCCAGCACTAAGCAGTGCAACCATATACTAAAAGTTGGGGGGTGAAGGCTTTTTACCAAACCTCCACAACATAATGTAAGAAGCAGAGAGTATCATGACAGAGTCACTTCTTAATGAGAAGATAGGTGATTACCACAATTTCCCAAGGGCTATAACACACATCAACAAACCTTGCAAAAAAAAATGTTTGGGCTCCACTCTCCCTGGATCCTGCCATGCTAAGTCTGAAACCTACTGGAGGCTTTGGATTCAGTTGTTGAAGTTGTGTTCTTTTTCTTTTTCTTTCTTTCATTTAGGAATCCAAGCCTATCTGAGACTGCGTTCCAGTTAATTTTGTTTCATTTTTTGTCTGTACACAGAAAAGAGGCCAGCATTTCTTGTTCAAATGCTGGGTATTTTGCTTCTGATCACTGTGAAGCTAAGTATTCAGTATGTTTAGCCTCAGATATCCCATGCACTCAACTCTTTATGCATTTTAATCCCTCACATTACAATGCCAACGTAACACCGTTTGCAGCACAGGCACATGAAATGGCTGCTTCTGCGGTCGATGCTCCTGCACAGGTGCTCAGCAAACATGGCAGCTGAAGAACTGGAGTTTACATGATGACTTCCTAGAGAGCCTTTGAAATAGATCTTTTTCAGTAGATGTACGTGACTTGCTTTTGTATGGGTTAAGATTCAAGGTGTTGAAAACAGAAGTCACAGAGCAAAATAACTGCTGTGTGAAATTAGCTGAACATGCTGTCACTCAGCCACACACATTTTTGACAAGAACAAGTCGGAAATCTCAATGTGCTTCTCTCTCAATGCTACTGCCTTGCCCCTTCTCCTTAACACTAATGACTTACCCTGGGGTATTGTTTTAACAAAAGGCCAAGTTGGTCTTCAAAAGGAAAAAACAATGTCACTAGGTATATGGTTAACAAGAAAAATGTATCTTATGGTTTCCTTTGATGAAATTAACTAGTGATTCATACTATAAAAGGAAGAGAAACTTATATTTAGAAAGCAGTGCTGCTATTTTTTTGAGCAACTTTAATTTTGCCAGCAACATTTTCTTGAATACATGCCTGGCTTCCTCTGAAAAATGTGTGGTGGGTTTGACGAGCTTTGTGCCTATAAAGCTTTCCAGAACCTCTATCTCCCTTTTTCACAAGAGAGGCAGAGTGTGCATTGCTCCTCCAAGTATTTGATCTGCCACCTTCCTTCTAGTTTCAGCATTCTCTCAAACCCTTTCATCTGAACAGAGCTATAAAAAAGAATAAAAATAGCAAGGTAGATGCTGTCTCATGGTTATGTGCAGCAAAACTTGAGCACCAAGCATAAAATGTGTCCTATTTCCCATTTATGGCTGCAATAATGCATGTGATGCAGGATGTGGCTTCAAACATATCTGGTGCAAATTTGACAGCTTGTATAGGTCTTCCTTGTAAGGTAAGCCCCAGCTGCAGGCATAAATATCCCTCAGACCTAGAAAAAGCAAGAAGGATAAGCATGAAAGCAGCTGAGGTCAACACTTCTTCCTCTCCACCCTTTCCTGCCACCACAAAAAAGCGCAACTGTCTGATATGAATGGCAAAAGTGTTTTTCAGCCCCTCCTTTTCTGACAGAAAACAGCACTGATTTTGTGACATTCATGCCTGAGTTAGTGTATTTCTGAAGTAGAAGGCACCAGCAGAGTACAGCACCATCCATGAAGACTTCTTAGCATTGGTACTAAACGGTGTGGCAATAAAATACTGGTACCAGTTTTAGGTAACTACATCACATTTTGTTTACATCATCATAACATCAGTGGACCTGGATGGGGTAGGCACTGTGAAAAATCTGGAGACTGAAGCTCATACTCCTCTTATGTTAAAATAATAGCCAATAAAGTGACATCAATACACCTTTGGTATTCTGTAAGATGTGTATTTCAGGTAAGGTACAGGTGGAATTTCTAAATTAACCTCTAGCTGATCTTAAGGACAGTTCCTTAATAAAGCCAGAGGAAGAGAATACAAATAGAGTAGTAAAACTCAAATGTATTACTAAATAAATCATTGATGGTTTTGTCTCTTGCAGAAACAACTGGAGAATTGTCTAGAAGGGATGAGAATGTCAGACACTTCTCTGCTGACCCTGGAAAGCAGCCACGTGGGACAGAGAGAATCACAAAATCATAGAATGGTTTGGGTTGGAAGGGACCTTAAAAGGTCATCTACTTCCAAAATCCATGGGCAGGGACATCTTCCACTAGACCAGGTTGCTCAAAGCCAGGAATGAGGCATCCACATATTCTCTGGGTAACCTGTTCCACAGTCTCCAAAAGAAGGAAAATGTGTCAAAATCAACATGTCTGATGTAAGATGAAAATTTTCCAGTATGAGCGAACTAGATAAAGAGTTTCTGATTTGTCCTTTTCCCTAGTGGGAAGCTTAAACTCATGGCAGTACCCTAGTATAACAATTTTATCAAAAATGGCCAAAAACTTACTCTCTAAAGACAAATGGGAATTCACCTTGACAAATAAAGCAAGTACTGAGTTCCATGTAATTCATGCCTCAAAGGAGGCTTGACATATATTCAAGACTTTACAATTCTCCAACTCTCTCTTCTTTGGAATTCCTTGCGTAGTCAAGGATTTATTTTACAAAAGTATAAATACCTTCTTATGGTAGATTCAACGAAACAAGCAATCTTTGAACTCTGGCCTTGGTTGTATCAGAGTGAATGTGAAACAATCTTGCTGTATTCTGCAAGTTCCTTCCAACCAACAGAAAAAATAGAAGTCAGGCTCTGGAGCTCAGGACCCAGCCTGAGCTGGAAATGAGACAGGTAAGTACTTTTAGCTCAAAAGAACAGCTCGATATACTGACAATTCAATCACCTTCACTTACCTCCTTGAGTTGTCATCAGGCACCAAATGGTGCTTATTTTAGTACTGGAACAGATTGCTGTAAGACACTCAGGAGAAATTGCCCTTTTAATTTGTTTTATTTTGAAAGTTATAGTCCATATTTACAGGCCATTTTGCTCCTGCAGAAGCATAGAGCAGGGGCACTGCTTTTATTGTGAACCTTCTTTTTTCTCTTTCTGGCAAGCATCCTAGATTTTGTAATTTAATATTCCTGCCAAAAGCACTGGAAACATTTGAGAGGATCCTCATGGGATTGAGGACATACTGTGGATTACATTCCTGGCATTGGACTACACTGGAAGCCACAATTTTTCTTGAAAATATCCCTGAATATTTGTGAGCTAACCAAATAAGAACACAGCAGAATTAAGAGCAATTTGATGTTGTTTTACTCTTTCTTCTCAAACCATCCCAGGATGTAATGCATTTCTGCTCTTAGTCTAGGGCTTGTCTTTAGGTCAAGCAGATGTGTTTATGCTGATTAACCTTGCATATTAACAAAGTGACAGCAGGTTGTGGTGTGGCTGAGGACATGAATTTCACCTTTTTTTTCTGCACACCAGACAATGTGTACTCAGCCATGAATCTGCTCCTGCTTCCCAGATGTTGGGGGCCAGTGACATAAGGACAGCCACCGTGAATCAGACCAAACCTATAAAAAGCCAGGCTCCTTCCTCTGACAGTGGCCAGTAACGGGCACTTTGCGAAAGAGTACAAAAAATGGGGCAAGATTGACTCTTCTTCTAATACACCCTAGTGAGATCTGCCAATTCGCTGTTCAGGGACAGCCAAGCCAGAAGCTCATTTTGCATCTGTGCATTTAAAAGCATTTCTATTATTTTCTTAGCTCCTTTTTAAAGCTCATTTGTACCCCTGGTCTCTGTAACACCCTGTGCTTCTCAGTCTCAGTTTATTTCAACTGTGCTATGTAAAAGGAACTGGCCTTTGCTTGGTTTAAGCCTGCTCCTGGTAATTTCCGTGGGCACTCTGACTTCTCGTTCCGTGCTACAATAATCCCCTCCCTAATCACCCACAGACCATATGTCGAATACCAGGTCAGCAGCAGCAGAACCACTATCAGCAGTGTGTGTCCCACAAGTACAAAAGGAGATAGAGAGGCAAAACAAGCAACATAAAGATAAAACATACGTTTTTATCTTTTGCCATCACTGTACCCACAATATGGAGAAAACTTTCAGAGAAGGAATTGCATTGAATCGCAACAGTTTCTGAACTCACTAAATAACAACCAAACCCTTCAGGGAGCCAGTAGGTCTCCCTTGCAGAATAAGCCCAGGGTTTTGTACTTTAAACAAAGAAATTGCTCAAACTAATGAGTGACAGCTGTTAGTACTTCACCTTCCAGTACTTCCAGAAGGGCTGGAAAACATGCTAGTGGAAAACATTTTTCAAGATCCAAAGACCTCAGCATTAAAGAAATCAATCAAATATATCAAATTGTTCAAAGCAAACTGTAACCTGCTACCCGAGTTTATGGAGAACTTGTCAAAAATTATACAAAAAAGTATACAGCAAGCATTAAAACATCTGGAACTGTAAATGGTTAAGTAATTTGTCTTTTACAAGTGTAACTGAAATAACTAAGCTTCAGAAAACATTGACTTCAAATTAGCAAGAAATCAATCAGTTTAAAAACGACAAGAATTGAAGAACCTTGCCTATTTTCTGTATTGTGAGATTATTCTTCAAGAAAGGTGTCTGCTCTCTGAAATGCTCATGCTTTCATGAAGCCCTCAAAGTCATTCAGTAGATAACATCACTATAACCCTGTGACAAAGCTGCCATGAAAATGTAACAGGAATGAGTCAATATGTTTTAGAACGGTATCTTCCACAATTCCACAGTCTAACAGAGAGTATTAACACTGAAATATGATTTGAATTACCTAGAGAAATGCTACAGCACAATTAAAAATAACTCACTTTTCTGTTACATTGGACAGTTCAAATAATGCTCCACAAGTTTACAGAACTTGATGCGCAGTTCTGAGATAGCTTGATATGGTATGTGCAGTACCTCTTCCTATAGCTGAATATAACAAAACAGATCACAGTGACAGAGAAGGGTCACGCTGATACCGGGGTGATGCAATGGAACAACTATTCAGCTAGTGCACCATGCCTGTACCCTCCACTTCCCACGGTTAACAGATGAAGTCCTTTACCTGTTTAAGATAGAGACTTTAAAAACTAATGGATTAAAGTCCACTTTAAAATCTAATTTTTTACTGTGCAACTCATCTTTATAACCTAAGAGACAGCCTACCTTAAGAATCAACAGAAGCAGGCAGGGCCCCGTGTCCCATAGTTTTCACTTGGCCCCTTGTTTAAAATGAAGTCATCCTCTTCTTCCTTTGATACGTGAAAAGAGAATTTCTCCAAGGCCTCTTATTAAGAAATGCAGAGGGAGAAAATCCCTTTCTCCAGAAAGCAGGCAACCTGCTCCTGTGACAGGTCATATCCTACATTAGTGGAGAATGAGGAAGTCCAGAAGGGAGAAAAAGTTAGAAACTTGTGGGAGAGGAAAAGTTGCAGGAGTGTTACACGAGAATGAGTAGAAAACAGCTCTCTCATGAAAAGTAGTCTCGGGACAACAACTGTAAGGACTTGTTTTACCAGAAAACATGGGACCCTTGGGGAAAACCAGTGATGAGCATGTGACAGTCTAGCCAGGGGTTTTCAAGGCAGTTTTGAAGAACGGGGGAAGGAAGGCATGGGGACAGGGCTCTAGGGTTTATTACGCTGAAAAAGAATGAAACAGAAGAAGTACCCAGAAGGGAGAGATAATGCAGTGCTAAGATCCAGTGTTGTCTAGGACACTCCATTTCATTTAAAAGCTGAAAAGACAATGAAATCCCACAGAACTCATGACAAGGCGTGCCCTGGCAAGAAGGCCAGTTTTTTGTAAATAGACAAAAAAAGGAAGTCTAATGCTGAGATGGTGCAGCTGCCCTGCAACATCCTACACCTTATCAGCATTTTTGAGATCTCCGGTAGGGAGTTGTACTCAGTAAGTTCTTGAAAGGCTCTAGTATCAGTTAGAATTTGACTCTATGGTTTTCAATACACTGGCTGAAATTCATTTCAGTCCTTGCAACTCACACTACCCAAGAGGGCTCTCTTGCAGGAGTTCAGCCCACTTTAGAAAGCTAACTTTAGTAGTGTCCAAACAAACTGCCCCAACCTTTCCCCAGAAGCTTCCGCTCCCTGCCTCTGCTTCTTCTCTCCTCAAAGTACTCCCATAAGTAGGGGGCTTGCTCCACTTCTCCTCTCTAGCCCAATCCCCAGCACTCCTGCCTAGACTTGTCTCTGCAGTCCTCAGACTCATCTCTGGTGTGATATTTCTGCTTTGGTGGCAGACCTAAACCAATGTGAGGTGAAAGATTAGGAAATTCAGGCAATGAAGGAAGTGAAAGCTGTGATTCGAAAGGTGGTGATTCATTTTAGGCAAGACTGCAATCCGAGTGCTGCCAAGACTTTTACCAACTGGCCTTTTAAGGTGCTCCTTTTCAAACCAGACACAAGAATGGGCAGTAACAAAACACTGTTCTTTGTTTCTTAAGAGTTTTGAGAGAAGAAAAACTGTTGAAGGCAGTGATTTAATTTAGGAATCCACTAGCCTGTGGATGAAGTTTCAGGTTGAGAAACACATGCATTTTCATGAGTAAGCAATGTGTTCCTGACACATTCTTTGCATGAGGGGACAGTGGTCACCATACAAGCGGCTAAAGGGTTAAGATTCTCCACCCTGGTGCAGAGATGGGCCTGATGGCATGGACAGGAAAAACTCTTCACTGTCTCTTCAGATATTCAAGAATAAGGAGCCATCGATGATGCTAAGAGAAGCTGTGTTCTAGGCAAGCTCTACGGACCACAGTGCTCCTTGCCTGAGGATTTTCTAGCTGCAGAAAATTCTCAAGAGAGACCGAACAAGCATTTAGAAGAGAGACCTGTCGACAGTCACTAACTAGATCAATCACACCAGTTTCAGGAAATCCCTAAAAGTGAAAACACACATAGTCTGGGAACGTATCTGGCTGGAGTATCGTGCCATATTCCTCTACTTTCCTGGCATCTTGCTTTTGGATTTGGCTTGCTTTTAGTCAGATCAGATAGTTAGATCTGGTAATTGAATAATGGCCATGGCAAAACCTGTAGTTATAACTTCTATGAACTGACAGCATGAGGAAAGAGTTATCTCTTACTTGACAGCAAATAATGGACTAAGCAGGCTTTATCGTTAGTTTTCTGGAGGCAATGGAGGAAAACCAGCTTATCTTCTTTTTCATAAAATTCCTGACCTTATCCCTGCAGTACAGTGTAAGGGTCAGATAAAGATGGTGCATTAAGCCTACAGTTCTACCAGAGGGTAAGTGAACCCCACCGCGCCAGGTTAAAAATGCCTGGGACAGGGACCGTCATGAGTCCTAAACTGCCAGCTTCAAAATGAACACAGAAGCCCTCTTGTGTCCTGTCCACAATTCTTAACATTGGTCACCTGCCTTGTCAGCAAGGGTAAGCATGGCACCTTTTCCCATGGAAATTGCTTTTCTGTCCTAAAGCCCCCTTTTGATCCTCAACAGATGCATCACAACCCTCCCTGCCTCTAGTCTTCCTGATAATCTTGTGGTGGGTGGTGGCACCAATACAGCTACTCTCTTCCTAAGATTTCTATTTCAATAACTGTAATTATTAAAAAAAAAAACCCACAACCTGCAGAATACTATATGATGTTCAGTTATACGTGTCTTACAGAAATCTGATGGGCAAGTGCAGTTTGAGAGGTGTTCTCATTCAAAAATCTTGAAAACTGCAGCAAGGTCTACGAAAGAAATGTGAACAATTTATAAAGTATTGGTGTGAATATGGTTTAGTCCAGTTTATTAAAGATGAACTAGAACCTAATGACATAGCTTTCATTGTGCCACCATGTCTTACACCAGAAAAGGTTATGGACACATACTAAAATACTAAAGACAGCACTGCAGCTCTTTTAACTCAAGTTGCTGACGTTACCACAGAGGAAAGTTTTAGCATCTCTCTTGCAAGAGTGAGAAAGGTCTTATTTTACACCACAATAAAATGTGTTGTTCTTTCTGACACCCTTAGAATCAAGGCTTCTTGATGGGCATTACTGAACTTAGGGGAGAATAAGCACATGATTTTAAATCTACAAATTTGAAGTTCAGTTCTGTAGTTGTACAATAGCTTTTCAAAGACTATAAATCTCCAGCTCCATAGAGCTGCCCAGACAGTAACGAAGTTTCAATTATACTACCGCAATGTATGTCTGTTACTCAGAAATTAGATGTAGACACAAGTCTCTTAAAACTTGTGAGCTAACTCAGCTAGTCCTTTAGCTTGACCATAAAAAATGTACCTATTACTCCAGGGAGGAAAGAAGGGCATATATTTTGGCTTCTGGATGGACTTTCAGAACAGTAAACATTATATTTAGTGTGTATAAACAGCTATAGTGGCTGCA
>VZTA01014321.1:31740-44982 GCA_013398855.1 Mohoua ochrocephala | reverse complement strand
GGCATCAGCTGCGTGCTGCAGGATGGCGACGTCTTCGAGAAGGCGGGTGTGAACGTGTCCGTCGTGTCCGGGCTCCTCTCCGAGGAGGCAGCGCGGCAGATGCGGAGCAGGGGGAAGTCTCTGAAGGCCAAGGACGGTAAGGCGTCCAGTGGGCAGTTGGGATAGGGAACCGGGACGTGTTCACCTGAGTATTCCCGTGCAGGTACTCTGAAAGCAACCTGGCCTTTGAACAGAACGTGAGGAAGGCCAGGCTGATCAAAGTTTTCATTTGTATCCGTGATTTCTAATCAGTAAGCCTGACAGGTGGACTTTCATATCCCTAAAAAGCCAGGTATGGGAGTGCTTGTCCCTCTGTCTTGCTGCTATAAGGAATGTGTTGTAGGCACAGGTGGTTTCTCAATAATGATGCTGTAGCTCAGCAGTGAAATGGTGCAGGAATTACGTACCAAAGAGGTGGAGGGAGAAAACCAACAACACCTGAAGGCTAAAGAGGACTCAACGCACGTTTGTGTAGCAAAGGGTAATTGTGAGGACTGGGGGTGGTAGAAAGCCTTAGCAGTGCCTTATGTTTTAAGTGGTCTTCATTTAGTAGGTTCTCCAAAGTATTGTCACATTTTAGAACAAGTACCAAAGAGAGAGTTTAGTTAGGTGCACAGAAGTGTATGGATGAGAAGTAAATTGCCCACTGATTAATAATTATGGTGACCCAACATGAGACATTTTCCTGTTGTGGCTTGGAGCCTAGGGGAAAATAGTGATGTTTCTTAAGTGAAGTTTATTGAAAAACTGAAGGGCTTTCTCTGTGCATCTTTTTATCTAGGGAAGCTGCCTTTTTGTGCCATGGGTGTGAGCTCCGTTATCCATCCAAAGAACCCTCACGTTCCAACCATGCACTTCAACTACAGATACTTTGAAATTGAAGAAGCAGACGGTAAGGATTATGATCCAGTGAGGAATGTATGACATGCGTGACTCTGCACAAAAGAAGTGTGAATGCAGGGCTGGGGTAAGAGATCAAGAACCAGTGCAGGTTTGCTCCTAGCTGTGCCAAGAATCACCAGCCCATCTTGTGCAACTGCCATCCTACAGTCAGGGTCAGTGGTCCAAAATGGTTTTCACTCCTTTGAAGTTTGTTTCATCTTTATCTGAAGTCACTGATCATCAGGCTACCTTGTAGTCACATCTTTCACTGTTGAAGCTTAGGGACACCACTGAAAAATGATTTTGTTTTGTATTGTAAAAGTAGTTGTTGGTTCTTGGTGAACCACTCGCAACATGTTGCTGTTCAGAAGTTTAAAAGAAAAACGTCTCTGCTTGCCTCTGCTGTAGGAACTAAACAGTGGTGGTTTGGTGGTGGGACTGACCTCACTCCAACCTACCTGAATGAAGAGGACGCCGTTCATTTTCACAAGACTCTGAAAGAAGCCTGTGACAAGCATGATCCGAAGCTGTATCCCAAGTACAAGAAATGGTATGTAGGGGGAGATGTGCTTTGGGGGAGCAGAAAGCAGCACTAGATGTTGGCAGTTAAGTGTATGCTAGGAACTGTAGGTTCTGCTGCCTTTTGAAAAGTATCAGAAAGCCCCTAATGAAAATCAGAAGTGTACTGGGACAAAATGCTGTCTAAAGAAATATCTTATTTACAGAATCCTGGATTTTTCAAATCAGAGGGCTGGCAACTAGGATCTTAAGTCTATAGCCCAAAGAAAAACCAAGCTGGTTCTTCAAGATTTTGTTGCAGTGGGCAGCTTAAAATTCCTTTTAGCCTCTGGTCTTACAATAGGACAAGACTTGTGCCCCTTGGACTTGCAGGAATTCTGTTTACAGTGAACTCATGGTAAATGTGCATGATTCGGTGTGAGCTCTTGGCCCATCACTGCAGTTCTGAAAATCCCACTTTTGTTTTTCTGCCTTCAGTCTGGCCTTCATGTTCTTTTTTTTTTTTTTTTTTTTTTCCTAGTTTCCAGGTAAGTAAAGGACCATGTCCTTAATGTCGAAACTTCATAATTTGATGAAGCTGTGTTTTTTTTCCCTGGTGACACATTCACTGGGAGTTCAACAGTGTATTTTCTAAGATGCAAACTTTGAGTGTTCTTCTTGAGCTGAGAGATACAAGTGATGGGATCCTCCACTATTAAGTGGGAACTTGCTGCTCTGTCTCTGATAATCCTATCTGCCACAAGCTGTGTATGCAGGAAGGTGGGGGTACCCTTTCTTAAGCTACTAGGTCTTGTCTGAGGACAGGAGATAAAGTGGGTGTTATAGTTTGGGTGGCAACCACTTAGTAGAGAGACACATCTTAGAGCCTTGAGATTACAGTCTTGTTCTCTGAGGATTTTTTGCATGGTAGTTCAGAGAATCTGCCTTAATGGTCAGGTTCTTTGCAGCCTAAGTAGGCTAGGAATGCCAGCTGCAGGGGGTAGGAGACTTTTCCCCCACTTTTCTATAAGATAAAAGTTATTACATTTACCACGTTGTCTGCCTGATCTAGGTTTAAGATTTTTGTCAGGCTTATTCTCTTTTATGTTTCTGACTCGGCGTTTTTTCCTAACTCTTCCTGCTATCATAAAATAAAAACCACTGATCATCCCAGTGAATAAAAAAATAGCATAGGTTATCTGTTCCATCTCCATGTCTCTCTTGTTACAGCCATGCCATATATAATGCTTGAGAACGATTGTGGCTATATGGAAAACTGGTCCTGTATGGAAAACTAGTCCTAAAGGAAGGCAAGGTTTTCCTGATGTTGATGGTTTCTGCTTCCTATTTCCCTTTGCTTTCTCCTCCATGTGAAGACTTGCAGGCCCAAGCGAGGAATTATATGCAAGATAGGGTTAAGTCAGTTAAGTTACAGTAATTTCACAACTAAATGCTCCCCGTAAATACAAAAGAGATTAATTGCTTTCCTATTGTAGGATAAACTGTCCTTACTCATTTATAAACTCAAACATGAGTCACGAAAAGCCACTGCGATAATGACTCAATCTTCCAAGTTTTAACTATTAAAAAGCCTTTTCCAAGGAAGGGTACCGTGACAGTTGCTTACTTATCTGGTCTTGGCACCTTAGATTACTTTTGTTCTTGATGAAGAAAATTCTTTTACTTGAATGGCAAAGAGAATAAAGAGATTCTCTTCCAAGTTTGAGTTCATACGAAAGCTGTCCAAATAATTTGGGAACTACATATAATGCTGGGAATGAAATCAAGAGCCTTTAGTTTTGAAAGTTTTGAAATCAGATGTCCCTGTTCTGAGTAGGTAGAGGATATGGATTGGATCAGTCCACATGCACGCATCTGCCATGGTGTCCAGCGACTGTGTGGTGATGTGTAGCTTTACAGAGACCATTTAATCAGAGCTTTTACTGCAAGGGACATGGGAGTGCTTTCCAGATGGTGCTGCACCATCCTGGTTCTCAGAGGTCAGTGAAGCAGTGGGGCACCCAGCCCTGCAGAAGCTGCCTTGTGGTCAGTATTTCACTGGTGCTGTCCTGCACCATGCAGCTGTTTGGAGTTCTGTTCATTTCTCTGAATACTGTGGACCATATCAGTAATCATCTGATGCTGCTTCTAGGTGTGATGACTACTTCTATATCAAGCACCGTGGCGAGCGAAGAGGGATTGGAGGCATATTCTTTGATGATATGGACTCTCCCTCCAAGGAGGAAGTATTCCAGTTTGTAAAGAGTTGTGCCAAAGCTGTCGTGCCTTGTTACATTCCCATTGTGAAAAAGCACTGCCATGACTCCTTCACGCCAGAGGAAAAGCTATGGCAACAGCTTCGGAGAGGACGGTGAGTACTGAAGGAACAAAAGTATGCAGGAGGTGGACCGTGCTGGCAAGAAAAAAATATGAGCTAGTTCCTTATGGTTACGGGTTTATGTCCTGTTGTGTGGGCCAAAAAAGCTCACCAAGAATTTCAGCATTTTTGTGCATAGAACTAATTCTGAAATCCAACCCTAGATTGCTAAAGAGGGTGCAAAGAAGGCATTTCCCACTCTCCCATGTTGCAACACAAGCAACCCAAACAAAATGCCAGTTTCTTTCCAACTCCTTCAAAAATCAAGAGGAGCTTCTGCTGTGTAACAGGCAAAGGGGTGTGGGTGTGCTTGGTGTCCTGAATCCTGCCCTCTCCTGCAGCCCAGAGATACTGGATATAGGGCTGCCCTGTCACATGAGGAGCTAAGGGTGAGGGAATGGTACTTCCTATTCAGTAATAAAGCAAAACCCCAGAAAGTCAGGAAATAACTGTACTTGAGTACTTTCAGCTCCTTGCATACGTATTTATTCCATCTGATCTTGGCATTGAAATTCCCGTAAAGGAATTAAGGATTCCTGTAAAGGAATACAGAGGGTTGGATTTTTTTTATTCTGGAATGGACCAAGGTTACTATAAAAGACTTTGGAGGGTGCTTGTTAATGTGACCAACTGTTAATGCTGTAAAAGCTTAAGTACATTGGTCAATACAGTTGTTGTCTGTTCTCCACGTCCTGTGATTGTGTGAGCATGTGGAGAAATGAGATGACATTGCTTTGTGCTTAACTGGAGTCTTTAGTTTCTGCCTGTACTGCAGAGAAATCTGTGAGACTGGCGTGGAAAAAGTGTAAGCACTCAAGTTCAGATCACTGGCCTGCAGCCATTGGTCAGATAAGCAAGTGCCCTTAATTTGGTGGGACTGTTCCTGGGAGCACCGGGCTGTCAGGATCCAGTCTGTTGATGGGATTTAGCAAACCTGCAAAGTTTAAAAGGGGGAATAGCTTTTCTGAGTTGCAGCCAGGACCAGCTCTTGAGGCCTGCCTATTTCCCTGGGTCTGTTTGCAGGTTATTGGGCTATGTAAAGCTTTCCATTTCTGCAGGTAGATAAGAGCTTTTCTCTTCCTGCATCTGTAAGTGCAAACATCTCTATACTGGCTATTAAGATGATCCCTGATGAACTGTCACAGCTCTGTTCCTATGCTGGGAGCAGAAAATGGTCTGTTTCATCACTTACAAGTCCCAGCCAGCACTCTGAAGCTATCTGACTTCTGCTGCTTTGCAGATCTCCCCAAGAAACAGAAAATACTTTTCTGGCCTTGCTGCTTATGTGTCCTTCAGCACAGAGGACTGCACAGTAGAATTTTTCCTCTGGTTATTTTCAGTACCTTTAAGGCCCCTCTTTATGTCTGACACCCCCGCAAAGAAGAGAATAACCAAGGTAAATGTGGTGTCGAGCTTGCCAGCAGGGCTGAGGCCTGGGAGAAGCATAGTGCAGCAGAGGAGCCTGCAGAATGCTCTCCTTTGAGCAGTTTGTCTGCTCTAGTCTCTTAGCTGAGGTCACTTCTCCCTGAGCTCTCTGGATTGACAAGGTCACACCTGCATTCCTGTGCAGAGGATGCTAAAGAACAGTTGACCCCAACACAGCAGACAGACGGACAGACTGATTTTGTTTGAGGTCTGCCAGTTGAAGAAAACACAACCAACTTCCACTAATAAACTCGGGTTTTTTCTGTTGCATCTCTTCGTTGCCATAGGTATGTAGAGTTCAACTTGGTTTATGACAGAGGTACAAAGTTTGGCCTCCTGACACCAGGATCAAGAATCGAAAGCATTCTTATGTCTCTGCCGCTGACTGCAAGGTAAGGGTGTAGTTATGTGGGGTTGCAGTAGGCACTGTTCTTAGTAAAATACTTCATAGCATTAAATCAAAGGTCTCTCCCGGTGTGCAGTCTCTTAACAGCGGCGAGTTCATGCATGATACAAGAACTGAACAAGTACAGTTCTCTATTCTGCAAAGGCAGATGCTTCTCTGGTCTGCTGCACTCACCTAGTTGCCAGTAGTGTGGTGCAGATTTTCTGGCAAAAAAAAAAAAGGTTGTTTTGCTTCGTTCCTCTTGATAGATTTCTTCTCCTCGCTCCATGGGTTTTGGTTTAGTAGCTCTTAGAAACTATGAGAGCTTCTGGCAGTCCTGACAGATGTGTGGCAAGGAGCTCCACAGTTTAACCGTGTGTTGTATGAAAAAGCACCTCTTTGTTTTCTACTTGAACCCGATGACTTCATCTGACTTTTCACTGAATAACATGATTTTCTTCCTGTTCATTTTCTCCACAACAGTTTTTATTTAGCAGGCTTCTGGGGTTTTTTCACTGTCTGTTTTCCAGGCTAACAAGTCCTGCTCTTTTTAGGTTTTGTGCAGCTGCTGTTTCATACTTTGGCCACTTTCTCTAGGCTTAAGTTTTCTGTGCCCTTTCTGAACTGGGGATAAGGAATGGACAACGTAAGCTGCATATTGGTATCCAAGGTGCAGGTGTGCTGCTGACTCATACAGTGGCATAATAATGTTTTAATTAATTTTCTTTCATAATCCTCATATTCTGTTTGCTGGTTTTGACTGCTCTTCAGCATTGAGCTGGCTTTTTCATAGAACTGTTATGATGCCAGGGTCTTTCCTGGGCAATAAAATTTAACTCAGTCCGTATGCACTTTTCTTCTGTGTCCATCACTTCACATCAATCAACAGTGATTTTCACCTGCCATTTTATTGCTCAGTTGCTTGGCTCAATACTGTTTTTAACTGCCCTTTTAGGTTTTAACCCATCTTGCTGCTTACTCTTGCAACACCAGCAAATTCTGTCATTTGCTGTTTATTCCCACTTTCACGTTGCTTTTGGGTATGCTGAGTAGTACATACCCTATCATGAATTCCATGAAGTTCACTAGTGACCTCCCTCTGCTAGGAAAACTGCCTGCTACCCCATAACCATGAAGGCAGTGCTGTTCTCACCATCTACCTTCATCCCACTGACACCACCAGATGTGTCCCTGACCTGGTGGTGTAGCATGCTCCTATGTTTTGATTTCATTTCTGGGATTGTCTGGGTTTGCTCTCTTTCATCAATGTAACCAGCTCACTTCACAGCCTGAATGGGTCATTCCTAGGGGAAAAACGGAAAGAGGATGAGCCTATCTCTCTGTGACTGCTGACACTTTCCTTTCTCTGTTGTGCCTCATTCAATTGCTTTTTCAATGAAAAAAAGGGATCTTTCACCATCTTTGTTTTTAAAACCAAGATTCAACAAAGACTTGTAGAGCTTCTAGTTCAGATTCTGGAAAAAGGTCTTGTGTCCTCCCTGTCAAAATTCTGTTCCTTTTCTTATTCATCTTTCCTTGTGATACTAGTGTGTCACAAGAGACTGCTAAAAGATTTTTGCAAATAAACCTGGATGCTTTGTGGGGAATGGGCCACGGCTCTTTCCTTTCTCCTTGTCCTTCCAGCCTTTTCAGACGTTGGTAAAAGATGAAGCTAACATTTCTCCCCTCTCCTCCAGTGGCGTTATTATTTGTTTTTACTGAACAAATGAACGAGTGATTTGTAACCATATCTGTCACCTGAGCCAAGAGTATCAACTGTGTATGTAGCTTTGCATCCTTAGAAAAGGCGACTCCAGTCCAAACACAGCCTGGTGCAGGAGAAGTGGCTGCCAGCTGGGCTGTCTGAGTGAGTTTCCCCTCTCCTTGCAGGTGGGAGTACATGCACACCCCACCAGAGAGCTCCAAAGAAGCAGAAATCCTGGAGGTTCTGCGAAATCCCAAAGACTGGGTGCACTGACACGGATCATGAAGAAGACGGATTGCTTGCACTGAGCCATTCTGAGAGAACAGGAATGCCTGTACACCAGCCCATTCAAACTGCTGTTGCATGGTGTTTCCGTGTGTCTGTTTATACTCTCACCTCGTGCCTTAATTATGCTGTAGACTTGTTAGAACTTGCAAATGTGTGAACTCTTTCTTTTAGATGGATGGGCTAACGTCGTCACCCCCCGTTGCTGTTGCCTTGTGAAGGACTGATGAAGGCCTCACAGGGCTACTCTGCATGCTTTAGAACCTCCTCAACTGATTTGGTTGACTGCAAAATGGCAAACTACTGTGATGTGTTCAGGGAAATGAAAGCATTATTTGTGCCTCAATAGCACTGCTTACCCTTATAAAATGTTGGGATGCTTAAAAACTTTTTTTAAAAGAATAAAGGGAATATTTGATATGATTTTAGACCTTAAACTGTGCTTTCAGGAAGCTGTGGAAAAGGTGCTACTCAATCACATGTATTTTGATGCTGTCCTATTGATTATAGAGGGAGGGAAGTGGTTTAAGATGTGCTGCAGCAGCATCACTTGGCTGATCAGTAGCTGGGAGAATGTGGGTTGAGGTCCCAGTGTTACCCCATGAGAACAGGAGGATGGCTGGCTGAGGAGAAAATCAGCATTGAGCATCTGTGCTGCGAGCACGCCGACAGAACAACGCTGCTCGGGTCAGCTCTGTTGCCAAGGAGGTCGACGGTGACTCAGGACGCTGCTGGGCGTTGACCTAAGGCATCCACCTCTCCCTTCAAGCCGCTCCCCAGGTTTGGACTGATAGTCGTGTCTCCCAGCACGAACTCCATTGCGGACCCGGTAGGGAAAAACGAGGAGGGGCGCGGACGGGTTGCGTTTCCTCCTCTCTCGAGGAAAAAGCGACGGCTCCGCCTCCCCGTCGGGGAATCGAACCCCGG
The DNA here is from genome assembly GCA_013398855.1 of Mohoua ochrocephala. Taxonomy (NCBI): domain Eukaryota; kingdom Metazoa; phylum Chordata; class Aves; order Passeriformes; family Acanthizidae; genus Mohoua; species Mohoua ochrocephala. Next base: position 36,459 of record VZTA01014321.1, on the reverse strand, counting down.
TCTCCCGCGTGACAGGCGGGGATACTAACCACTATACTAACGAGGAGTGGGATGAGTGAGGGATATCTCCCCGCCGCCACGTGGTAGCAGCCCACCTGCCGCGGGTTCCCGGCGTGCGGGGCACGGCTGGCCTGGCCCCGTGCCCGGGCAGGGTGAGGAGAGGCGCCGGCCCGGCTCGTGCTCGCTGTCTCCCCATGACCGCCCACGTCAAGCTTCCTCTTGGGGGGTACCGCGTCCCTTTCCGTGTTACCCCTCTGCCCCTAAAACAAAATAAAGTGATATTCTTCTAAGTCAGCGATCTCCTCGCTTCCAAGAGGAAAAAAACAAAAGCAACATTGGCCCGTACGGGGATCGAACCCGCGACCTTGGCGTTATTAGCACCACGCTCTAACCAACTGAGCTAACCGGCCAACTTATAAAAACCTTTCCCATATAAGCAGGTGAGGCGGTTCCGCAGACGTGCCATGGGTGTACCTACTGCCGAGCGCCGCTCTGCAGCATTACTGCGCTCGCTCTTCCTAGACACCACCTCGGCTGGTTGTTTCATGGAGCCGCGGCAGAGCAGCAAGGGCACTAACCGGGGTGACGAGCATTCCTAAAAAATTGAGACTTTCAAACCTTTCGGTTTTCTCTGCCTGCTCCCTCCTCCGGTGCGCGGGCGGCGATTACCGATGGCACGGAGCGGCTCGGCAGGGCTACACCACGCACATGGCCGCGTACGTCCCGGCGGGGCAGCGGTACCACCGAAACGATCCGCCACGCTTCGGGAGCTCGTTCCCGACCCTTCCCTCTCTCCCTCCTTCCGGCCACGCCGCGGACGGGGGAGTGGTGGGAGCAGGATGAAGCAGGAGCACTCCCCGGGGATAAAAGACAAAGCTACCTCCCCGTCGGGGAATCGAACCCCGGTCTCCCGCGTGACAGGCGGGGATACTCACCACTATACTAACGAGGAGCGATGTGGCATAGGCGCCCCCCACACAGAGCCCCAAGAGGAAGCTGTGGGACCCCCGCCCGCCCCTGGCACCGCTGCTGCTCCCAGCGCTGGGACACAGGAAAGGGAACCCTTCCCCCGGCGATGGGTCATTTGGATCACTTGTGAAACCAAGGCATTGCTTGAAAAATGCAGAAAATATTTCAGAATTAAACACCTCTGAATGGGTGAAAAAGTTGTAGAGGAAGAGGACACCATGAAATTCCCAGCCCTTCCCTTCACAAACCATCAGTATGAGTGCTAAGTTGAGCTCCTCTCCTCTGTTGTTTCATTTGCCACTAACACGACCTATCCTTAAATACATCAATAAAAAACATACCAGGAAGCCATAAATAAGGTAATATCTGCACAGAGAAGCATATATAACTATACCATGACACTACAAGAGCTTCCTCAAACCCGGGCAACATTTAACACAGACATTCCCACATGCCACAAAAAAGATCCCAAAGCTGCCACTAAAGCAATGACCGATACAGGGTGTGAGGAGACAGTCACAGATCACGTGTCAGAAAATACGGACTCAGGAAAGAAAAGGACAGGAGACATCTCACTGTAAAAGAGCAGAAACACCCACACGTGCATGAAGAAGAAAGAAGCAGAAAGCCCCACGATAAAGACTTCTAAATTGAAAAAGCATCATTTACCAGACATGTTGGGCCTTAAAAAAACAGTGGGCAGTCCACCCAAAATAATTATTTGATTAGCAGCAGAAGTGGAAGAATCTGCAAAAAGTCATATACCTAAAAAAAGCAACCCTGACATGGTCTAAATTCAACAGGTGCTGTTTTCCTTTCCTTAAGCAGCACCCTTCAGTCACTAACACCGTGGGACTCCAACGCTGTAGGTTTTCCTCCATCAAAGAGACCACAGACCTCAGGAAGTCGATCAAAAGATTCTAGGAAACAGGACTGAAGCAACAGAATCACTCCAGAAGTGAGGCAAAGAGTGCCTGTTTTAAGAGGAATATGGATTTTAAACTCCGTCTCATGTTTTCTCAAAAACACACTTCCGATGGATTTTGTTAGAATTTCGAGATCAAGAAACGTCATGACAAAGACAGCAGTCAGGGCAGAGGGAGGCTGTAAAGTCACTTTGTGTTTCTGCTGTTGTGAGTAGACCTCATCTCACTGTAAAATAATTTCAGAGCCACTGGGATAAGACCTTTTCCAGGGCAGGATATTGCTCAGCGAAGAAAGAACAGCTGTGAATTTGTGTGACGGGAGCCAGAAGCCACGGTGCAAGTGCAGTGAAACGCAGTGTCTTTCTGCAAGACAAGGGTTTGCAGCCATAACTCATATTATTACCAACCCTGATAATTTTTTTTAAGGTTATCTCTAATTTATCGATCACTCAGTCCTTTAAAATACCATTTTCTAAGAGAATTATGAAATACTATTTCACTATTTAAAAAATGCCAAGAAGCACAGTTGGTTTTGCTCCTATAATATATAGCTATTGTGTCATTACAGTTCAAAATACATTTCCAAATACATTTCCCAGTCTTTCAGGATAAGAAGGATGCCTAGGGAGAGGTTCATATTATTTTTTCTTTCTGGAGTAAGGAATAAGCAATCGTCTTCTCAACTGCTGCATCAGGAATGTACAGGTGAGAGATGGTGAACCTTTGATGACAGATGTTTGTCTAAATGCAATACTTAGAACTAAATGTTTGAAACATGTGTTTACTTTTGCCTTCCCCAGTGAGTCAAATTTAATACTTTCAACGTCTTTCCATTCCCAGGAAAAACAGCTGAGAGGAAAGCTGATGTCTTTACAATTTCATGGGTGAAGGTATGGGTGTTAATGTCTTTACTAACTTTGGGCAGCAGGTTTGTTGTAGAGCCCACACAGCTCGGCTCCTGAAACAGACAAGGGTCTGCACAAGCCTGAGTTTCTGAGCTTTGGGGTAAAACAGTGGGTTCAAGAGGGGAGTATGTGGTAGGCAGCTCGGGAAGGCTGTACCTTCCTATATCTCAGCAATGGGGAAAGGAAGAGGGCAACATGCGGCCGGGAGTTCAGGATAAAAGGAGGCTGCGCCCTCCGAGACTGCGAGGGGGAAGATTCTGTGGGGTGGATTTTCTCTCTTTATTCGAATGAAGTTGCAGGACTCCTCTGTCTCCTTTTTGGACATAAACCTCTGGCGTTCGTGGATTTTCCTGACACAACTGTTCCAAGAAAGTAACTTAACTTCGTAATACCACATAAGGAGAAGAACTTGTCCGGGAATGAGGAAGTAAAGAATACGATGACACCTACTTTCTCCCTCTTAATTATGGTACATTGCGGGTAAGTGATCATGTCCATAGAACTAATTTTTGAACTTCGGTTTAGCCAAGAACTCTTCTACCATATAATGGCTTTAATTAACTTTCTAATTAAGTGTTTTTAATTAATCCTAAGCAGTGTAGTACTCATAAACAGCGTGATTTTCCACTTTAACCAGCAAGTAGCAAAGTTTTTTTTTACAGACTCCTATCGTTAGAATAGGTTGGGAAAATCACTGAAACTTTTAAGTTTTGCTAAACTAACCCTGATGAGTTTCAGTGAACAAAGCCTGGGGGAGAGAGGTATTGCTGAAAACCGGACACCTGGAGTGCAGAATTTATAGCCTCCAAGGACATGCTGCAGGAACCAGAAGATAAAGAAGAAACTAACAAAGACAATCCAGCCTTTGTGCTAGAAACTCCTTATCAGGGAAAAAGGTAATAAAAAGACTGAAAATGTGCATCATGAGAAATCAATAACCAACAGGATACAGAATACCGTTTAATGAAGAGAATGATATCGTTTATAACCAATGGACATTAATTTCTTCGTTTGATAAAAACGTATAAATAAGTGAAAAGTTTTGAAAGTGGTCCTGCATCTAGGCAGAGCTGTCCCCATGCACCTCGGCGCTGTCAATAAAGCAATGCCTACTTTCTAATACTAAAAAACAGTGTTTGATTTATCCCGACGCTTTCGGCAACAGGTGGAGCAAAACGACGCACGTACACGTGGGAAACTGGTTACAAAAATGCCCTAAAAACACCAGTTCCTGATGACCTGGAACCTTTCTGGAGGTTCCTATTCCTCTCCCCCTCCCCCCCACCCCCAAATGTGTNGCTGACTTTTTAGCAAGGAAGACGCCAGTAACTCCCCTTGAGAGACTATCTGGAAGTTCTGAATGTAAACCACCGAGAAAACCACGCCTCTCGTGGGTTACCAGATGGCAGACAACAGGTTGATGGATTTGGGGGCCAGGGGGAGGGTTTCCCCGTCAGCCACACCCTTCAAATCCGTTCCGTGAGGCGGGACTCACCGCAAACCTCGTGTTCAAGCTCGGAGCAGAGGAAACGCAGGAGGTCGTGGGCCGCAGGTAGCCGCGAAACCTCGGTGGGGTCTCCCTTCGCGCCCGCTCGGGCACGGCAGCGCGGGCGGCTCCCTGAGGGCGCCTGGGCCCCCGCCATTTCCCTCAGGCATTTGGCGCCTTCGGGCCCGCCACCGGGCGGCAGCCCGTAGCGCGCTCCTCGTTAGTATAGTGGTGAGTATCCCCGCCTGTCACGCGGGAGACCGGGGTTCGATTCCCCGACGGGGAGGCGGCAGTGCCATTTTGCCGCGCCGTCACCGCTTTACTTTTTCCCGGTGAGGTTCCCACTGATAGCCTTCCCTACCGGGAACACGGCTGCAGGGGTGCGGCGGGCAAGGAAAGCGGCGTCCGCGGCGGTGGCGCCGGGCGTAGAGCG
>VZTA01014321.1:0-30000 GCA_013398855.1 Mohoua ochrocephala | reverse complement strand
TGTGTGTCCAGCATTGCGGATGTCGGACTGCAGCCAGGGCGGTGCTGACCACGACCCACGCGGCTGCCGCGGCGCCGATCCCATCCGAGCCGACCCGTGACGGCATCGCCTGCGCCGCCCGGAGGCGCAAACGCGTGGGCACCACGCATGTCCCCGGCGCACTGCCCTGCTCCGCTCGCCCACCCACGGCGGGGCAGGCGTGGCGGCCCCTCCGCGCCCACCCGCGTTTGGCGGGGCCGCGAGGCAAAACGGCACCGCACGGGGCGCAGGCAGGAAAGAAAAAGGGGATGTCAGGAGTGGGATTCGAACCCACGCCTCCAGGGGAGACTGCGACCTGAACGCAGCGCCTTAGACCGCTCGGCCATCCTGACCGCTGGGCGCGTTTCCCGGCCGGCCCGATTCGGCTCCGCCGCAGCCCGGAGTTCCCCAGACACGCACACAACATGCGTGTACTCTTTACAGCACGTGAACGGGAGGGACAGCGGCAGGGCTGGGGCAGGGCGATACCGGGGCAGGACAGCATCGCAGCTGCCCCCTTACAGCCTCCAGGCACTGTGTAAACAGCCCCGGACAGACCACCCCCAAACACCACGTAGCAGCAGGAACCGCTGTTGTGTCACACCCTCAATGACAGTAGGTGAAGGCTACTCTCAGCCCTCCCATCAGAGACCAGGTTTGTGTTGCAAAGACCTGCTTACACCTGGACTGACATTATTTAGAGGTTTGCTCAGTTCTGTAGATAACTGTGCAAACTGAAGTCACACCACTTATTTATTATTCCTTTAAAATAATTTACCTTTGAATACCAAACTCACACATTCACATCATGTTGCAGCAGTAATGTGCCAGTTCATGAGATGGCAGCTAGAGGTAGGTGCTAGACCTTCAAACTTCAGAACTTCCTCAAAACTAATACTCATAAAATAAAAACCCACAACAATGAGGAACTCACGTTCTGTTCCATAGAAACATAACAGAAATCTACTTCCCTGCTTCAGTATGTATTTTCAGCAGGGTATAAAAATGGTTCTTCACTTAAACAGAAAATGTCCTCAAGAACAAAGGAGAAAGCAAAGTATTCTTTTAAGTCCTTCCTTACTTTTGTTACTTAAAATTCTAAAGTTTATATAGTCTTCTTATAGCATCATGCTCAATTTTTTTTTCCTTTCTTCATGCCCATCTAACCTCACCACTCAACCTCTGAACTTTCCCACCTCACGTTTGTCTCCCTTGTTCTTGTTTCACTTATGCCTGTGCATCTCCTGTCCTGAAAAGGAAAGTTTTCTAACTAGAAGGCATTCATACAAAACCAAGAAACAAGCACATTTTTGTTGCAAAACAACAGCTTAACTTATAACTGTATTAACCTTTGGATACACAATCAAATTCTTCAAGTTGATAACTTCCCGGAACAGTTATAAAAATGTAGTTATTTGTTCAAAATAAATGACCACCTCAAAACAGAAGTCTTATGTTGAAGTCTGCACAGTTACTTGTAGGTATAAATTACTTTCTGCTGGGTATTGCAAAAGATAATTAGATGCCAAAGAGAATTTTGAGGTCAGCCAGAGTGAGCTTCGTGAAGGTCTCTCCTTTGCCTGCCAGAACCTGCTGGGCAAGACCTTTCTTCCTCTTCTGGAGCTGCAGGATCTTTTCTTCTACTGTTCCTTCACAGACAAACCTAAAGAAAAAAATTAAAATCAAAAGACAAAAAGCCACATCATCTGAAGTGCTACAAAAAAGTGTCAGTGTTATATAAACACCTCCCCAGTAAATTTTGAAAGATTCATCTTACTTAGAAATTAATAATTAGCCAATTATGTGACTAACAAAGTACACCTCTGAACAGGAACCAGCTATACTCATGTCCAACTATGATAACATTTCAAATATAAGTCTGATGCACTTCAGGCCTCAACTTTGGTCATCTAAAGTAACAGTAATTCTGTGACAAAATCCTGTAATGATTGCTTGCTAACTGATGGCACCTATTACACCAAAAACATTGTGCCCAAAATAGCATTTTAGATTCCAGTCTTTGAATGTGCATTTATAGTAACTAAGTTAATCTTTTAGTACTTAGTTAGAGATGCTTTTTCTACAAGTCAGCTTTGCCACTTACTAGAATCTCCACTCAATTAAGAGAAATGGTTTGGTGCCCAAACTGTTCTAAAGAATGAATAGGACATTCCCACTAATCCACAGGCTGGAAAACAAGGGACCCCTGCTAGCTGTCAGGACAGCAACATGCATGCAAGTGCCACACAGAACACATGAAAACGTTTTTGTCTCAGTGCCCAAACCTCAATGCCACTGCCAGACCTTGTGTCTAGCTCTAAGTAGAGAAACCAAGGACTTGTCTCCCTGACTAAAGCCAGACACAGTATATAAGCAGCAGCTCCTCATTCTGCTAAGTAAAATGCTGACCTGTGTATCACAACATCCTTCTGCTGCCCCACACGGTAAATGCGGTCACATGCCTGGTCCTCCAGAGCAGGATTCCTGCAAGGTAAAAAGAAAAAAAAAAAATAGTTGCCTCATTTTCCTGCCTCCAGGGAATCCTGTTTTCTTCCTCTGTAGAGCTAAAACTGCTCCCAGACTACCTTAGGTTTACCAGCTTGATGGCCAGCAGTCACCTTGACTGCATTTCCCTTTGCCCTGTGCAGAAGTATTCTACAGCTCCACACAAAGCCAACTGCATGACTCAGACCACTGGTCCATGTAGCCCCAAGTCTGGCCAACAGTTGGTACTCAGAGAAAGCTCAGTAGCTGGCGAGGAGAGAGAGTGAAGCAGAAAGGCAAACCCCCGTGAAAGAGATCATCGCTCAGGAATATTTCTTTAAGAAATGGGTCCATTTGACAAAGTTACAAGGAATACTTGTTGGAGCAACTTCCATACTGTAGAAGCATCTCCTTAATGCTACTACTCAGCAGCTGGTTTTGTATGAGGCACATTAGTTTGCTTTGTAAGCTCTCATGAGTAACATTTACTTTAAAAAACCTGTGATACTGACTTTGATGAGATAACACAAATATCAGGAGCTTGCACACACTCTTTTCGTATGTAAAACCCAAAGGCACTCTAGCTATGCCCAGTTACTGACTGTGCTCAACACAATCGATTTGTCTCAAGCCAAATTGCCTGTAGGCATTACTGCACCATGTCCATTACTGCAGGAAATTAAGCCAGGGGCTGCCAAGTCCCCAGTAGCCTTTTGTGATACAGAGCTGCATACCTGCTTCTTTGGATTGCTGTTATGCTCTATTTTTTCTTGCCCCTGCAGCACTGTATTTCATGGCAGTGAGCACTGGATTGACAAATAAGTGTCTTGGATGAAGGCCATAGTAAAAACACTTCTCCACAACTAACCATTAGCCCCCACTATAGGCTAAACACTTCCCTCCTAACCCAGTTGCATCAGACATCACAATACATGCAAAGAGAAAGCAAGCAGCATGCCCTAAACATCCTCTCCGAGATGGAATTTGTATTTCCCTTTACCAGTGCATGTCAAGGAGAAAGAGATGGTTTCCTCCAGTCAAGTTCAGGCCAACGCCTCCAGCCAGCAACGAGACCAACATTACCTTCAAAGGCCGAAAGAGAGTTAAGGAACCAGTTTAGTCATGAAGTCAGACATCACAGCTGCTCATAGCAGTGCTAGGGACTGTTTCCCTGCCCTGACTGCATACCTGAGGCCCTTTGGGATTGTTATTGAACTCTTCTACCACATCCATCCTCTGTTTGGGATTGACAGAGCCGTCCACCGTGGCGTATTTCAGCCCCAGGCGCTGCAGGTGCACAGCCACAACTTTGAGCATGCTCGTCCACTGAGACACAACCACGCTGGGGAGAGAACAGGGAGTTCACCACCAGCTCTCTGTGTACTGGAACAGTTTGGTCATTGCAGTGTCCCACCCAAGGGGCTACAACAATTCAGGCACCCTTCCCCACTGCAAACTGGAGCGGAGCCTGTCCCAGTTCAGAAACAGAGGCTCCCGTAGGTGTAGTGGTAGAACCTGCTGTGGAAGGCTAATACCCAATAAACTTCACATAACTTAAGTCTGTAACTTTCACCTCTATTTTTGGATTTTACATTTCCACAAATCCCAACCACAAATCTGAGTCACAACATGGAGCTTTTCCTGCAAAACACAAAAATCAACAGCAACACCAAATTTAGATTCCCCATAGCCCCTCAGTCCCCAATTTCTCGGGCTACACAGTCTGTGAGGCAATTAATTTGTTTGATAGTTTCTTGAAAGGGAACAAAAGCAATGTTGGTGCTCCCATTCTTATGATGGGAATGCTTTTGGGAAAAGACTGGAAAAAAGCTTTCTGCAAGTCCCCTGATCAATGCATTCCTTTGTCTCTAACAGGTTCAGTTTTAATCTCTACTTCAGTCCCCCACTTTTTTTGGGTTGTGAGGTAGGCAAATATTTCTCATCACAACCAAATGATTCCCAATCCTCCTTCTGGAGAACAGTCTTCCTGGGCCTCAAGGCCTGAGATTTCTCACACATTCCCTTACGTTTACACTTACCTGTATCCTAAACTCCCCTCTTTTGTCTTAGACTTTTTTTTTTTCCTCAACACTTGTGTTCAACTACTGCAGTGCTGTCACCATTTTACCATACCATGAGTTTTGTATCCAATTATTTTAAACTATTTCTGCTGTTGTCAAGAAACAGTGTGCTTCTCCCCATCACTATGACTAAAGAAAAGGACATGCTTGCTAACCTTTTCTGAGGCTCTGAGTGACTCTGAATAGTTTTCAATTCAGCCAAGAGTTGAGCTATCTGCAGGAAAAAAAATCCAAAACATTAGTCTGCTTGCTCTCATAATCCAACTCCTGCTTGGATATTCTTCATTAAAGTAGAAAATGATCAAAATAGCTTTTCAACTAGAATTTCTTCTGTGCTTAGAGTTTGAAGAGATTGTAATAGTCATTGGTAAGAACACTCCCACCACAGAAAACAGGACCAGGAAATCAAAGCATTACAAGCCTGTCTTACAGATTCCAGCCTTCCTACGAGAAGTTATTGCAACCTCTCCTCTTGTTGCCATCCCTTTTCTCTAGCTCTTCACAAGCCCCATGGTCTTACATGCAAGCTTTTCTGAACTTCTGTGAATCCACTGCTTAAGATTTTCACCGACAGTTTTTCAGCAGTCACATTCTCACAGCTTTATTAGAAGTACCCCATAACACCTTAGAAGTTGGAGCCTTCCCAGAAGGGGTTCAGCAGGCTATCAACCTGCTCATCTGATTTCATCTAAATTGGTAACGTAGCCTGATCTGCAATCACCAAGGTGTGACAATTCATGAGCCATTTAAGAGGCAAAGTGCTGAAATCCCAGCTTCTCAAGGAAGGTAAGAATGCCACAACCAGAATACCTTGGTGCTCTCCCTGGTGATTTCAAAGATATCCGTTTGAAAAGCTGTGCCATTGAGGTAGACTGTTGATTTGGAATCAGAAGTCTGGAGCTCGGAGAGTGTCAAAGCACCAAGCTGTTCCTCAATGGAGAGTGCAAGGCCTTCACTGTTCAAATTAACTTGATCCAGAGCCTGTGGGAAGAAAGCAATATAATAAGGGATCACAGTCAAGCCTGAGATCAAATTCAGTTCTGATCCAGCCAGCACAGTACCTGCTGAGGACACTGGGTTTGAAGGATGCTATGCAATATGAAGACAGAACAATGAAGAAACACTACTGGAAGAAACACTAAAGGTCCCTTTGGACCTTTATTCTGCCCCAAAACGGGGCAGTGTATGGAGAGCACGTGAGCTCAGCCATTTCCTGTGGCTCAATCTCCTCAGACCAGCACCCCCCACCACATAGCATTTAACAACTGCAGATCACAGATGTTGGGACATAAATTCCTGCCTGTTCCCCTGACAGCTGAACTTCTCCACAGCTGCTTTAAGTGTCAGAGCCAAGAACTCCTGAAAGATTAGTCTGCTTCATGCAAGGCAACCTCAAAGCACTTAGAGAGCTCTCCAACACATAAGCCCTTGAAACAGGCTACAGTTGTGCACTTTTCAAGGCTAGGTTAAGATTACGACTTCTTTAGCATTAAAATTCTAGTTCCCTTTTTATCTGAATAAAGGTATTTCCAGAGACACAGCTGCCCACGTAAGTCATGCTGGGGAACTCTTCAGTAGAAGGTAAGCCCATCTAAAACATCTTGGGCTTTAAACACAGAGTCCTAAAATTGACTCTGTTCGTACTCCCATAGCTAAGAGAAGCGTAGGTATTACCAAGTCTGTTAACTTACATAAACACAAAATCCCCACAAAACCCCTCACACCACTACAATACAATGCAATTACCACTTTCAGTAAGGAGAGATGGCAGCAGCACTGACGGAGCCTCAGGAGCATGGACAAGACATGGACAGTACTTGAGACCTGGGAGGCACTTTGTGAGCCTGCCAGAAATTCCTTTTGACTGACTCCAAACTCTTGTGCAACTGTCAAGGAAGGAAGACAAAACATCAAGAGCTCTTGGAGGCATTTCCAAGCACTGCCCATCCACCTTCAGGAAGAGGTTCATGAAGAAGAGTCAAGAATCAACAGGCAAGCAAATACCTGATTTAACATAGGAACCCATCAACCCCCACTTCAATTAAAAAAAGAAAAAAAAAGGCAACAAGACAAGTCAGAGTATCATATACCATACACTAATACTGACATCTATTCTCTGACCAATTAGACCTTTATTTCAAAGGAAATTTTAGTCCCAGAAAGGTTAAGAGATTTTCCCAGAGCCACAACAATGAGAACACACTTTTAGAATACTAAGATAGGATTCTTTGTAACACCAGGGGAGCATTTTCCAAAGAATTTCTAAGTCCCAACCCCAGGTCTGTTCCCCCTTCTGAATTGTGCACTTAAGAGCCACTTCTGCAAATGTTTTCAGGGGAGGGTGTGCTCAAACCTTTCTCAAAGGGGTTACCACCGTCATACTCTCTGCCATCATTTTTCTGCTCTTGTCTCTTTAGGTAGGATTGTAGTGTTGACCTGGAAAAACCAGACAAAGACACTGGGATTCACAGCAAGAAAAAAGGCAAGAGGGACCTGATCTTAGTAAGCTGATGATGCATTAAGGTAAGGAAGGTTTCATTAATCATTCAGTCACGAAACGATCACAAAAAACCACCCAGTTTTTTGATCATACTTGAGTATGATCAAAACCAAAGATGCATTTTGGAAATCACAAGAGGAAGCAAGTCTGCTTTTCGCGTATGAGAACACCTTTAAATGTGTATTTAAAAGGAAGGAAAACTCTTTACAGTGACACTGCTGAAAGAGCCTAGGAGAACACAAAGTGATGCTGGCTTGCATTACAGCTATCTGGAGAGGCCAGCAAAAATTGTAACGGTACAAGAGTCACAGAGCAAAGATGATAATTCTTTCCTTTACAGGTGCTCACACATCATCATTTAAGAACTACTTGTTGCAATTCCAAGTCTTTGGAGTCTTGAAATCGGTGAGATTAAGTGTAAGGCTAGAATACAAAGCTCATACAAGGCATCAACGTATGTGAGAAAAGAAATAAATCACTTTTGCCTACTACCAGAACAAGCAGTGTATTTTCAAACACACTAGATAGATAAATCAGAAGGGGAAAAAATTAACCGGAGTTTGTCCAAAAGCTCCTCTCATCTGAAGAGAAACAAACCCACAAAATACCATCTCTCTACCCACATTCATACCTGGATCTTGCAAAGAGCACATTGTACACTGACTGCTCCTCGGCTGTAAGCTTTAACTGATGCAACTGTGTGCTACGCTGGGGCAGAGATACCTGAAATGCAAATTTACAGGATCAGATGTATGGAGTGCAAAAGTCTTACAGAGCATCACCAACACCAGCAACCCAAGATTTAACACAGTACTCTAAGTCTCAGAAGATAGCTGTTTGTTCACTGAAGCCACGTGCATCAATGCACCTATGATACAACGCAGACACTCAGAACTCCAAGGAGTCTGGTTAACACTCAAGAAAAAAATCTTTATTTCAACTCATCCAATAACAAGAGGCATGAGCTGCTAAGTATGAACTGTTTGACAACTACCACAGAGGGATTAATTTTTGTGTTGTTGAAGTAGCTTATTTCCCCATTCAGAATCAGACAGTACACCAAAACTATACCTTTTAAAGGCTTAAGACACACCTATGACCTTAATACACCGTTTAACAGCCTGTTTGTAAAAAGCAATGCAGAAAGCCAATGCTACAGCACACACACACAGGTCTATTTGACATGTAGCAGCTTGGATTCTCAGAGATCTAAGCTAGTCCAGTGATCTAGACTAACTTTCCACTAAGTGGCCATCTATGTGCAATTACTTGGCGTATTTTTGTCTGCATGTGATTTATAACTGAAAGGTTTCATTATTCTCTTTAATTCTGCCTTCTGGGTAAGCAACCAAAGCATCCCACAGGCATTTGCTTCTCTTGCTCAAGAGAGTGCAGCAGATAGGAAACCCCACCCATTAACGAATTTATGCATGTAAATAACTAACTGTCTGCTGCAAGGAAAACAATGGAATGATGGTATAGTTGTGGAGGGTGAAGTTCTTACCAAGGGCTTGCCAGCCGAATCCAGCTGGTCCTTAGTTCTCTGCAGTAAGAGGCTCCTGGTTAAGAGGCTCAGCCTCTCTCCTCCCTTCCTTGTGTTGTTATCTACCTGGTACTTCCACACTTTGTATTCATCAAAAGGAGAGCAACGTAGAAACCTATGACAGGAAGGAAGAAGACTTCATACCAACGGAAGAAGAGTTCTTCAGTTACTCTGGAGTGACCAGAACCAAATTCCTTGCTGTTCCTTGCTACCAAAACAAACCATTTCCAAATGCCATAACTGCATCACCAAGGAGCAGTAAAACATTTCCAGCATAATGGTGGTGATAACTTGTTTGCTCAGATGTCTTACCATCACTAATACTGTCAGCACATCTTTCTGATTCTGTACCCATCGCTTCCTCGTAGCCTGTTATGTATCAAGCATCACCAGCAAACAAGGGACATCAAGATGCAGAGGCACTTGCCAAAAAGCATATTCATCTGTTTTTTCAAAATACCAAACTTCTTACTTGACAGTTAATTTCAATTGTCCAAAATTAATTTCAAATGCAAGTTCTCCAACACCATTTGTTCTCCTCTGGGTCTCCAACACCATTTGTAATCTTTCCCTGCTTCAGCCATGAGGAGCACCTGTTTATCATTGTTCAGAGAATCCAAAGTTTTTACCCCTTCCTTCAATGCCCTTGTAGCACAACACTCTAAGAAGGTCCTCCCAGGCTGCCCTGGCAACAACAGGGATTAACTCATAAAACCTCTGTTCATTAGAACTGGTTTTGTGCGTACTCATCCTTAAGACATAGAAGACCCAAGGTAACTTCCCCTTTGTCCTCCATGGAGGCAGAAAAGCTCCGTGCAACAGCAGACACGTGGCCAGCCTTGTGTAATGCCTCAAATACAGCCTTTGCAATCCAGGGCTAAGTGTTAATATAACTAATCTCACTACTCCACACATCTTAGAGACATTTCAAACTTAGAAACAACTTCAGCACTTCATCAGAGAAGCATTACTAGGACTGGAACCCTGTTCACGGGGTCACGTGCAGCCAGCTCACCTCAGGAGAGAGTACATGTCCAGCAAGTTGTTCTGTATCGGCGTCCCAGTGACAGCCCACCTGGCACTGGCTCTCAGTTTGCACACAGCTATAGAGGTTTGAACCCTTGGGTTTTTAATGTTGTGAGCTTCATCCAATATAATTCGAGCCCAAGCTACCCTGAGCAGAGGGGAACAGGGAGATGATCCACTCTGAAAGAAAAAACAGACTGTAATCTGGAGCAAAACTTTGCTAGGCTCTCCAAGGAGCCACAAGCAAACATATTTTTCCAGCAAGAAGCCTTTTCCTGATGTTAGCAGCAATTTGTACTCTGTCATGTAAAAAAACGGTCTCCAGAAGTCATCTCTTTAAAGCTTCCATGTTTGAAGTTTATAAGCCAAAAACTGCAAAGTATTTGCCTGATCTTAATAACAATTTCTAGTATTTTTCTTGTTTTCTTGCTTTTAACATTTTATCATATAAGGTTCTTGCTTCAAGAGGTGTTTCATATCAGTAAAATTTTGCTATGCTGAGAGGAAGGACCACATATAATTATTCTGATCTCTCAAAAATTTTATAGATGCCACCTAGAAGTTTCAGGAAATTCCAAGTCCTGTTTTCTTCAAGAGCTACATCAAGAGCTGTGCACAGAGGTAGGAGACTGCAACATCCACACCAGCGAGGGACTTCCTCAACACGGTGTAGTCATTTCAGTCAGCACTCAGCAATTAGGTCATTATTTTCATAGCCCAGCCAGCACGCTGCTGTTCCTTCAAGGCAGCATGGAAGCTGCCTCAGTCTCCATGCAGACTGACCCAGAGCCTGAGCACAACAGGTTTCTGGTAGTTTGGAGTGACATTAGTGCTTCAAGCAACAAAGAACATCAAATGGGAAATTCTACTGCCCTTCACCTCAAAGGAGAACAAGGTTCACCACTGCAATCTTAAAATTACTGTTTAAGACATGTCAACTGTATTCAATGTAGCATATTCTATAATTCTACGGAACAGACATATTGTGAATTTATCTGTTCTTGCTGCACTTCACAGCACTTTCTCTCATCACTTTGCTTTTATAACAATAATCAACAGGGGCTCATGAAACAAAAAATCAAGCTGCTGCTCACTGTAGCACATATAAGGGGCTACTTGAAACAACAATGGTTTGCAACACCTCAGAACAAAACCTTAAGGCAATTCCCTATCGACATTATGGCTTCTCACCCCCACATCATGGTCCTGAGCAGGGACTTCCCCCTCCTCTTTGCTTGTGGGAACCTCCTTGGAGAGAAGGCTGTAGGTTGTGACAACAACATCGTACCCAGAAAGCCTGCATAAAGGGAAGGCAGTAATCAGGAGCAAGAACACATAAGGAATTCGTTTTGCAAGACAGACTAAATTTATGCTGAAGAATGCATTTAAGAACAACACAGCTCTATAGAAGCTGAAATGCTGAGTTTTACAGAAAGCTGAGCTTCACTGCAGTCAAACAGGGAAGATGCATCGTCCCCATTTTATGGATACTGGAAGTAGACAGAGCAAGCTCAAGAGGACAGTAAAAGCCCCTTGTCCAGAATGCACACCACACGAGATGAACCCTACTTACAGCCTGGCACCCAGGAATACTGCTTAGCATGGCCTGAAGAGGTCTAGAAAATATTCTGATCTATAAATACAGCTGATAAAAAAATATGACTACAAAGCACAAGCACAGAAGAAACTGCCACTGACAATCTTTGCATGCAAGAGATATTTTAGAGAATATACACCTTCTTTTTTTGCTATCAGAAGCAGCAACAGCCTCCACCAGGAACCACTGAGCATGGGCACAGGCCCGTAAATGTTTTACTAGATACACCTTGACAGCACACATCAGCCTGACTTTCTGGATCTTCCACATTTCGATACTTCACATTCTTCCATCATTCTACAACTTTCTAGAACTTTGATAAACACAACATCTTGCGAGTATTTTGCTTTTCTTGGTCGTATTTCTGGTTTAGCACTTACACCTCTGCATGCTTATCTCGATTTGGCCCATGGTACAAATAGACCCTCAGTCTGCCAAAGGCCACGCGTCTCTCAATCTCTTTCTTCCAGTGATGGATCAAGGATGCAGGACAAATGACTAAAGTGCCATGAGAAGAGATAACAGTGGACTCTAAAAGAAAATATTGCAGACGGGTTTCACTATCTTCACATTAGACTAGAACAACGACAGAATTTTTGGAAATTCACAATTGAGAAGAATGTCCAACCAGTTCCATGAGGATACAGACAGTACAGACTGTGGACACAGGAGCAATACTCTAAAAAAGCACTAACATCCCCAATGTCTGTGGACAAGATAAAAGTAATCTTTGGGGGAAGAGTTGGAAAGAAAAAAGATCAGTCACAGGGAGGTGAGTAGTAAATATTTTAAGTCCTTGTGAAAGCTATGCATATGTTTTAAAAAAACTATGAAACCTTTTGCAAACCCAGCATATGCTGGCTTTAACTGCTTCAGAAAAACAGTTTAAAAAAAAAAAATCCCCAAACAATATAAAGTAATGAGTTGGGAAACCCTACACATCCAATGGAAGACAAAAATGACCCTGACCAAGAAAAAGGCCACGCAAGGAAACACAGTAAAATTTAGCCAAATGAAAGTTTCCTGAAGAAGGAAAGTGAGCACAGATACAGTGTGTTATTCTACGACCCATTAACCTATAATGCTTTAGGCATTTCAAACAGCACTTCATCATAATGTATGTGCTGTAGGATGGAAACACTTCTGTACCATTTTTGGACAGCCATATTTCTAACGTCTCCTTCCTTTTCTCTGTCTTCAGCTGCTTCTGGGCCAGAATGAGAGCAATCATCGTTAGAGTCTTCCCCAAGCCCATGTCATCCGCTGCAAAAAGACACACACCAGTTACCACCTGCAGAAATGAGCCCCCTTAGCTTAGACCTACACTGAGGGAAATACTACAGCAGAAAGTGCCCTGGGGAACCCAGAAAATTAAAAATACACAGATGAAAATTTCAGGGTATGATTTAGTTAATACCTGTAGTTGGTAAAAGGGCACAGAAAACAAGCCCTTTTGACATGCCTACAAAATAACCAGTTATTGGCCTCCAAGTAAGTTACATGCAAAGCTTTGCTGCCATAGATCTGCCCCACAAAATCCACTTTCCCGTTCTGTTGCTCACCCAGAATTCCTCCACACGGCCTCTGACTCTCTCTCCAGAGGAGCCATGCGAGTGCCTGTTTCTGGTGCTGCAGCAGTGGAACCTGAGGGGGTGAGACAGAGGATTTGAAGGAAACATCTGCCAAAATTTAGGCACTTCTGCTTCCTGTACCAATTATCCTGTTCAACTGCTTTACTACAATCCTACTAAAAGGAGTTTACCTACTTGTTCTTTTTCCACATGGACTGGGATACCCAAGGTAAGCAACTCCTGAAGACAGGAGGTCAGCAGTACCATAGATGAGTCTTCCCAATGTTTCCTGCACTAACCAGATCAGTGCCTCGCAGTGCTTCGAGAGAGCAGATAACGACAGCTCGTTCAGCTGGAAAATCCACCCCAGACTACCTTGCTTACAACAGCTATCACTGCCAAGGAAAGGGATTGAGAACACTTCCCCTTTTCTCACCCTGTCTAAGACCCCGACAGACTCTTAGAAGAGGAAGAGGGACTACATACTACCATCACAGCACATTCAGTGGCCTTCCCCACCACTGAAAAGGTCCCAAGACAATGTGACAAGTGACACAACATAGATGCATCTATACACCATCCTGTAGAGGCACGTGCCTTCCAACACCTTGCCATAACCTCACACGTGAGTTCTGCATCATGTCATAAATAAAGAGCTACTCTTGGCAGATCAGAACTGACTGCTCTGGAGTCCATGGCATTGCATGAACTCAATCGCCTACGACACTTTTTTGAAAGATTATTTCTTATAGCTCGCCAGGAAAAATGAACAATGAGGTTCTCAGCCTGTTCCTCACACCTCTGTTCTGCCAGTCATGTACAAACAACATAGATGGAATGTAATTAAGAGTATCTCCTTCCAGCAGGATGCAAAGTATGTCAAAATGGGAAGGAAGGAATGCTCTAGGGTACCACTCAGAGGTTATGATTCATTCATCAGCATGACAGCTTCCATCCTTGCCAACCCACCTTCAGTCCAGAGGGATCTTCAGCTGCTGTCTCCTCTGTTGGACAGGATTCTAGAGATTTGTGAAGATGATTAATAGCCTCAAAGGTGGCACTGTGTACAGCCCTGATTCGGTCTTCTGTCATTCTTCCCCCATACAGATTCTGCACGCCAACACTCACTGCAAAGATACAGTACCAGAGATGTATTTACAAAGCTAACTTTCCCAAACAGATCCTTCACCTCAGAGATTGACTTCAGTGGCTACAGATGCCTGAGGGACAATATGCAGCTCGCAGTAACAAAAAAGGTTTAGTACTCTCACATATATCCACAAGTTGCAGGATTATTTCAGAAACAGCACTCAGCAGCGTTCTCTGTAATGACAAAGTCTTTCTATACTTACTTCCAAAACTTTGGCCACTGGAACCCAAAGTAGCAGCAGCCAAGGGGTGACTGTGTGAGCCTGCAGAGGCTTTTGCTGTAGGATCCTGAAGTGGGAGTGGTGTTATCAGCTTCGTACCACCTGGCCTGCCAGCTGGGTTGGACAAAGATTCTTCTCGGCAGCTGCTGCTCGTGCTATCCTGCCCTTAAGGAGAAGAGAATCACAGGCTGACAACGTTGCACAGTGAACCCCAGAGCCTTGCTCCACAGGCCAGAGAAGAGCCTTTGTTTTGCCCAACAGTCTGCTTGCAAAATACTGTGAAGTGGTGACACCAATTTAATAGCAGGTTACCACATCTGTACCTGAGCCACTACAACTAGAACGTGTGCCCTTGGCCTGCTGCTGTGACAGGCAACGAGTCCAGCTCCAGCCTCAATATGTGGTTTATAGCAACACAGCGAACTCTGCAACTGTGATCAGAGTAGTGGGAAAAGGTCAGTTTTGCACACTGTTCCCAGATGATTTATTCACCTTGAAGATATCTCTCTTGTCGGTATTTTGAACACAAAAACTATTGAAACATCCAAGAACAAACGGGCCAAGAGCTCATGAGCTTCTCTCAGGAATGGCACACTGGAAGCTCCTCATTTTGAATCTGGTAACTGGAATATCCAGTCACAACAACGTGCATAAACAGCACAGCTCCATAATGCGACAGAGGGAGTTAACACTCCACCGGTATGTTCTTATAGGGATACCTGTCCCAGTCATGTAGCCAAAGCTGGAAACCTAGATCCTAATGGTGGGAGGAAACTCCCTTAGGAAGCCATCACATTTCAGAGGAAATAGTTGTTCCATTCATCTGCTCCCAGACATATATTTTGCAATTAACACTTTCCATCTTCAGTAAATCTCAACAGACAAACATTTTATAGACCACAGGCCATATATAAGTTTATGCTGTATTTCCTCCACATTAACAATTATTTTAAAACAAACTGTTTTGTAAACTTCTGAAGGCAAAAAAAAATAATTAGCCTTACCTTTTTCACTAGTATCTGCTGTTGAAATGTTAAGAGCACTGAGTGCAGCTTCCAAATCCTGCACTTGCTTTAATAACCGTTCCCCTTTATCTGGCAGCAACTGAATGTTCACTGTAGCCAATGTACTCTGCAAAGAAGAAAGAAACCAAACCCTGAGCGTGGCTACCAAGCTCTCTGCCCACACAGAACAATCAGGTCAGAAGTCTGAAAAGAACTAATCTTATCCCATTTTAATTTGTATTTTGATACTATTCTGTAATCTCCAAAAGCTTTCACGTGCCATTCAGTACAATTAAAGAGTCTTTTAGCAGAAAATAAACTAACCATTAACGTTCTTTAGAAAAGATGGAAGGACACAGGGACTTCTTTTTATGAAACAGGTAGTCAGGTGACTTGGACAATCTTAACCTCTCTCAAAGCACTCAACATTTCACCTACTTGCACCTTTCTTCCTACACTTGCACAAACAACAGTTCTGACTTTATTTTGAGGTTCTTTTCTGAACTCTAGGCAAACAGAAGGGCTCATAACAAAACCTGTAGAACATAGCAATTGGCATTATTTAAAAAAAAAAAAAAGGCAAACAGACAGGTAGTTGACTTCATCCTATTGTGAGCTTTCATAGCTAGATCACTCCTACTGCACAAGGCCAAGAGAGGCTACCAGAAACAGCTATGTTATTTACAAAGGTTAAGCTGGCTGTGCACTATTCCATCTTATGCAAATTACTTTCAGGGTAAAAGACAAGACACAACCTCAGGCAGGTCAAAACTGAGCATCTCCAAATGCAGAAGGTTTTATATTACCTTATGGGTAATTGTTTTGTATCTGCTTAATACAACCAGGCTGAATTCCCTCCCATGCCACATCTTCGTAAACCACATTTTGAGTTGCTGCTGTGAAGAGATACCATGTTCTGATGTCTGTCGTGAGTAAGGGAAGTCACTCTGAAAACAGAACAATAACCCCCCCAAATAACAGGTGTAATAAATTACCTTTTTCTGTTTCAGCTGGACTACAAGGTGGTTATGAAGCACTTTAGGGTCCTGGGGTCCTTCCATGGGATGTGATGCTGCTGCTCCTGGCAAAGATGTGCCCTGCACACTCTTTCCTGATTTTCCTGAAGGATTTTCAACTGATTTCTCAGGTTTACTTTTACCCGATGAGGAACAAACAAATTGTACTTTATCACTGTCACTGCCAGAAGCTTCACCAGGAGGCTGTGGCAGCCCTGGCTGGAGCTGTGCCTTGGGCAGCTCTGCCTCTGCCCCTTCCCTCAGGGAAGCATGCTGGAATGCAGACTGTGCCCCTGCGGGGGCAGGGTCATCTTCTTTAGACACCGGTTTCATTCCACCGTTCTTCCGACCAGTGCCATCTTTCTCTCTTGTTTCTTTATCCCCACAACTCCTCAAGCTTTTGTCTCCAAGCTGCTCCTCCACTGGAGGTTTGGTACTTGTACTTTGCTTTCCAAGAGTTAGTGGCACGAGTTTTGATCTCGCACCTGGCTCCTTGTCCACACGATCAGAAGGCTTCTTGGATTCCCTGCTGCTACCACCGTATTTCTCTTCCTCTGAAAGTGTATTTTTTCCTTTCCTGGTCTCAGAAAGGCCAAGTTTAGATTCAGACACTGTAGTCTCCTGAAATTCTGGGTCACTTTTACTTCCTGTGGACGGTTTCTTTTTATTTTTGAGCTCTTCTAGAGGTTCTGTCTCTATGGAGGAATCAGAGGTTGATTTCTTTTCTTTATGTGACACCAGCACACTCTCTGCTTTAACTCCTTTTGCTTTACTTTCCTCTCCGTTTCCTTGCTTCACGTGTTTCCAGGATGATGGTGCACAGTTCTTGTCTAGCACTTTGAATGGATTTCTTTGGTTAGTGGGATTGAAGAAAGGTGCTCTGCTGGGCTGGGATTCCAAGGCTTTTGACGCTTTGGCAGCTTTTGGATCCTGCAATATATACAAGGGAATAAATGCTAACATACAAATCATTAAAGCCTGTTAACTACACATACAACCTGATCACCTCAACCAAGACTTCATTCTCTACCAAGACCATCTTTCCTATCATTTTAACAGAATCAGGATAAACATTTCATAAGAAATCCAAAACGAAACTGCTGGTTTTCTACTTTCTTTGCCATTCCCATTGTTTTTTGGGATCAAGTCCCAACAGCACAATCTCTAGAAAAGAGGACAGCCAGGAATCAAATCCAAGTTTCTCCTAAGACTGAAGAACAGTGAGTGCTTCACACAGCTTAGGAGAAAGAGAAGACAAGAAGACAGCAGGCCTGACACACTTTTCAGCTAGAAAATACAAAATCTCCCACTAAGAAGTTTCTGCATAAGGAATGAAAAGTCATGCTGGAAAAAGGTGATACTAGAACACAGAGGAAACACTCATACCTGCCATGGGACGCTTCCACACCATTTCTTCCCGTTCAACTTACTTTTAAGGCACCGGTAAAACAACCTACCAAGGATTAAAACAAGATTTCAACCCCAGGAGCCAGTAAAGAAGCTCTAAGCATGCTTTAAAAAGTATTTTGCACCAAAAAGCAGCACAGACAAGTCCTCTTCATCTGTACTTTACATTCAGCCCTTTGCATAACAAAAGGCCACAAACACTGGCAACAGAGCTTTTTACAGGAATAATGTTCTCTGGATAAAGAATCCTAGGGTTTGGGGTTTTTTTTAATTTTAGCTATGGAAGAGTAACTGCTGAGACAAAAATACTGTCTATGTTTAGAGCCTTAGAAGCATCTTATGATTTCAAGGTGTAAGGAGACAACTCTTCTTTTAGTTACACTGCACAGATCACCTCATCTTTACAGCAACTCAAAGACCAGGACTGCTGCAAGTACTTTATCAGAATTAACACTGGTGAATTTGATGCAGAGTTTGGATGAATCCAGCCACAGAGCCATGTTCAATTCTGTTAAAAACAAACATTATCTGATGACCCGGGTTTATACTATTGGATATAACTGCTCATAAAAGTGGCAAACATTTGGAAACAGGGTAAGTGAAGGCCTCAGGACTCGATGACCCTTTTCAATTTTAGAAGGAAATTGCAAGTCAGTCACCATCAAACAATTCCAAACATTTCAACATGTACATTAAACCCCCGTTTCCACTTTGAATGACTGGCAGTTCAACTCTCTCACTTGTTCATAAATAATAAAGAGATCTAAGATCCGCCTGATCCTAAGAATAACGATCTTTATTTTTAAGAGGCAGCATCCTACAAAGTAAGTCTTCAAATATGCCATAAAAATGAGATACTCTAATAACAGCCCTCCTTTCCCCACAGGACAGCTTAGGTGGATGTTAAATCCTCGTTCCAGAAAAATTACTAAATCACAGGATTCAAGTTTTCTGACCTGTAACTGCAAAAACTAAAGGACCATTAGTCAGAAGCACTTTGAGAAGGTTATTTTAAGAACTGAACATAGGACAAAGAAGGAAGGAGGAACATAGGTTTTACCCCGTTTTAAGGCAGACACACGGTTTTTTAAAAATTTGAGGAACTTACTGGTATTCATCTCTGTCCGGCTGCTGAACCAGGACTTGCAGCTCCACCACGCACCCCTCATGGATCAAGCAGTGAGAAGCAGGAACCCTGAAAGGAGGAAAGGAAAAGCGGAAGAATACAGACAAGACGAGCTGCCCAGGAAACTGCCACGGCCAAACACTCACTTGCGACAAAACAAAGACTATGTAAGAAAACAAGCTTGCGGCTGCTGATACAGCAGTGAACTCCCCTCAGGACAGGCACGTGTGTCCCCTGTCCCATCGCCCCCCTCCTGCCGCCCCCCGCCCTGCACCTACGGCGCCGGGAGGACGAAGCCGCAGGCTGCGGGGCCCTGCGTCCCGCACACGTAGAAGCTCTTCCCTTTGTTGGGGCCATCGCGGACGCCCGTTTTCAGGAAGCAGAGGGACCCTGCGGAGCGGAGAAGAGCGGAACTGGTCAGGCCGAGACCCCCACACAAACAAACAAACAAACAAACAAACAAACAAACACCCCCCGGGCCGCCCCTCACCGTGCTCGGCGCACGGAACGGCCTCCATGGCCCGGCGGCACCGCCGCGCCCACCCTTTAAACCAGCCAATGCCGCCCGGCCGACGCTCCCACCAATCAGCGTGGGGCAGAGGCGGGGCAGAGGGCGAGGCAGCCAATCGCCGCTGCGCTGTGCGCGCTCTGATCCCCGCCCACCCCCGCGCCCTCAAGGGCGGGAACAAGCGTGAGGGGAAGACACTAAGAGGGCGTGGTCAGCTGGACAAGGGGGCGTGGTCAGGGAGCGGGGGCGTGGCCTAGGGCCGCGCTCCCCAAGGCTGCCCGGTGCGGGGAGAGCCGGGCTCCGGCCAGGACACCTCCCTGCCCTGGAAACGGCTCACCCCGCCAGCTGGACCTTTAAAAATACAATATTTAAAGATGGATTTAAGTTGAAATAATAGTACAAGCAACACAAACCATCAGGAACTGGAAATAAGTTGGGTTTTTTTTTTCCTCTTCTGTATTTAAGATGGGAAATACAGTTTTACAAAACGTGTGCATTTCTCAATTACTGCTTTTGTTAACGACAACTCAAGTGAGTGAACGACTCCGGTAACAACAGAGTCACAGAAGAGTTATAACGTGTGTACAAAAATATGAACAACATTTACACTAAATAACGGATTAGTGACATTAACACTGGCAGCCAAATTCAGCCACGGTGTAAACTCTTGCAATCCCCCAGACCTGCCTGAAGGCTGTATTTGTCTCCGTACCGGTGTGAAAAACGTGCTTTTTACACAATACTATCGATTTCGTGCTTTCACACGTGCCTTGGAATTTCTTCTCCTAAACACAAGAGCGTTTTGGGCCAGCACCGACTCCTCCACGATGCATTCGTACTTGCGTGTGCCCTTCTGGCATTCAGCAACGACTCTGCTCGATTCGTTTCGAAGCAGGAATATGGAATAAAAGGGATGCAGACAAAATACTTCCAGGCAAGTGTGTAGCTTTAAGGAGTGTTGAGTACTACAAGGAACTGTGATTGTACTGTTAACCACAGCAATAATGGCCTCGCTGCAGCTCGTTTCCCGGCAAATATTGGGATTTTTGGTTCTTTTTTTTTTTTCTAAGGAGTGCCCACAGGTGCAATTTCTCTAATACATTAGAAGTAAAAAATGCAGGAGTTAGAACCTCACTATTATTAATTGGTTGATTCCTGCATTATGCTAAGAGCCATCTTGCTGGAGCTTAAGTGTTCTTGCTCTAACAGCCTGTTCTTAAATCAGCAAACCATGTACTGAATTTTAAGCATGCAGTTATATTTTACATGGGAACGCAATGGGATTCAGGCTAGTTCAGAAAGTCTAGTTGCTTTGTCCAGAGATGGACATAAGCCTGTGCTGAAATACATCTCTGAGTCGGGAACGCAGACAAATGGGATGTCTAAATACAGCACTGGATCAAGGCTCTGCCTCACAACACTTTGCTTCTGTGCCTCCGAACAAGTCGCACAAAGACAAAACAAGTATACACCTCGTTTTTGCCCAGGTGGAAACATCCTGCTCCTGATTTCCAACCAAGCTGCAGCAAAACCTCATACAAAGCACTTCTGGGGAAAGGTAGAGGCACAGGGGAGCAGACACAGAGTAAACAAATGCAAATCCTTGGTCCTTAAGTCCATTTGCGACTGACACCCACCCCCAAGGAATTATCCTGCTCACTTATGTCTCCCTCTCTTTGAAATACGCAGTAAGGCAGGGCTGTAACCCCCCCCAAAGTAAGGAAGGAGGTAAGCCCAGGAAGGCACAGAAAGGTTGCTCAAGCTGAACATACTCATATGATACCCCTCATCCCTCTTTTCTTTACAAACCTTCCCACCTTTGCAGCTTGTTTAACTGCCAGCAGCTTGGCTGTGCCGAGTTCCCCTTCTTTGGCAAGCAGGGCTGATCAACCCTCTCACAAAGGCCTAACAAGGTAATGTCTGTACAGTGCTTAAGAACATGCAAAGTGCAATGTAAGTGCCAAATGTTCTTATTTTTGAGATTAATGAATTAATACTCCAAAGAAATAGAAGCACTGAGGTAACTACAGCTTAAATACTACATTCTCTCATGATTTTAAAAAACCCAACTCTTTTCTCTCTGGAAGATGAATCCTGAATATGAAGTGGTAATATCTTATCTATGTTCTGTCAAGCTTAGCACAGCCACGGAGTGCCCTTTTAATAACAGCAAAACCAGGGACAAGAGCTGAAGTTCTCAGAGAAGCTAAGAATTCTGCACTAATGATTTCCTCAAATCCCATCTTTATGCTGTTCCCAGCACAGGTCTGCTTCTAGCCGTTACACCCAGAGGAGCTGGAGTCCTGTGCCGCTGAAGCAAAGCAGAGTCCAGTATCAGATCTGGCATTCTGAACAGACAGAAATATCCCCCAGCGAAGGTAAGTAGGACCATAATCTGCATGAGCTCTCTGAAAAGTTCAGGTTTTGCCCATGTTCCTCAGCTGGGAGTCTGTGACAGTAAGGCTTTACGTAGTATCCAACGCACAAGTTCCTATCAGAGCACTCCCGCTATCAAGTACCAACTGATTATCCTGGCGGTCAGAAGAGGATGGATGTAACGATGAATTAAACACTGCATAAACTTTTTCTGTTTTGTTCCTGTATCAGCTTTGGCCAATAATGGACCCAAGATTCAACTGACTAATGATCTGGTCAATGAAACCAACCCCTGCATTCCTATGCACTGTGTGATAATGATGTGGCAGAGGAGTCAATAGCACCCTAACCAGTAAACAAACACTGCTGTAAAATGCTGATGCAAGTACCAGAATTCAGCTGTTTCCGGGTGTTGAAAAAACACTGGAAACATCCCAACACGGTGTCCTGGTTCTGGTGAAACACTAACAGCTGCAGTAGGCCCCGCTTAGTGGTTTCATTCTGTTTTCTTACTCCAGTGCTCGTGTCAAATGTTCCCTTCATCGATGCTCTGCAACTTCAGTCTTTGGCTGGCATGGGGCCTGGCACCACGCCGGGTGTTCCCACTGCTTCCTGCCAGAGTCCGCAGGGGGAACAGGGCTCCTGATAAAGCATCTTCCCCAAACAGGCTGAGTTTTACATCAGCTTCAATAGCTCTGGCCAGACTGGCTGCATAACTGTCCAGAGATTTATGGACTTCAGCTTTTACATGAAGAACGGAATTCTTTGCAGCTTCTGAAAAAAAAAGGCAAAAAGAAAAAAAATCAAGACAACAGTTGATAAGCATGGCTGTGCAAATGCTTGAAAACTAATATAGGTCCTGTTGTAAAGGCATGGTCATGCTCTCTGCAAAGTCACTGCCCTACCAAGCACATTTACCAACAATACTTGGGCTTCCTACACCATTCTGTGGACACAAAGCTTCAGAGTGACCTGGGATAATCTGTGTTGGTGCAGTTGGTTTTTTAGCACCTATACATCTCTCTACCCACCAACATGTTGAGCAATACAAGAGCTCATCCCATATGTAACTCTTGAGTGAGACTGCTGAAATAACTTAAAGCCTCAGGGATCCTGAAAACCCTGAGACTCTCCAGGGAGAATTGCTAAACCTGTGGGGATTTGTGCACTAAGACTTCCCTCTTTCACTCAGACAAGAAATTAGATGTCTGCTGCTATGTAATCACTCAGAAAGATAGTGGGAAATGTATGCTAATGTATTTGTACAAGGAAATATTCATCTAATGCTGGGAAGAGGACAAAAGGGAATTTTGCCAAGATCTTTAAAAATTCCATAGAAAGAGTTTTCTCATTATTTCAGGTTTTATTGTTACTTGAATCTTAAAGGCACTCTGCTCATTTTCATACTGACCACAATCATGTATTGTTTAGAAAATTCAGTTGTTATTATCCAGTCTTCTATTGAAATTATTGTACCTATCAGCCTAAATTAATGTTCCGACATTTTACAGATGATCACAGCAACGTTGTGCTAGCCCAGAATCAACAAGCAAGTGGACTGAAAAAAGTGCACGTGGTTCATCTGTTTTCAGCCATACCTGCTGAGGAACACACCCAGTAAAGTGAAGTGGAATTTAAGGAAAAAAAAGTAAGTGAAACAGAATAAAATTATATTCAGATCATTGAAGTCTGTAAGTGACAAAGTTGAGAAGAGACAGCAAATGAGAAACACAGGGATAATGCAATCAAAATGTGAGGGCAGGAAAATATATTCCCTGAGAAACACAAAACAGACTGTAACAGCCACCAAGGTGAGTGGAGTTGCAGAGAGGGTACTGCTGAGCAATATAATTTTTATATATGCAGGGAATCCCAGCGTCTAACTCTTGTCCTTGCCTGCTGCTACTTGAGATCTGGAAGAAAGACCCGATTTTGCTTTCTGTTCTACCTGCATGAATGATCAGGTCTGTCAAGGCAAGCAGTGGTCAGATACTTTTCAAGACAATTCTCAGGGTCCTGGGAGGCTTCCTGAGCATTCAATATAGTTGACTCTGAGCATTTTCATACTTGCCCCTACACTCACCTTTAATTTGCTCTACTTCATCTTCAAATGTCACCGAACTCCTCCTTCGAGGGGGACAGATGCAGTGTGGGGCATGAGGGCCATCTGAGCTATAATCTTCAAGAAGCATCGTATCTGTTCCTGAAAAGAGCAAGAGTCCTCAAGTAAAAGAGTAACACTAGGATACTGTATGGTGGAAAAAATTTTCAGCAGTTCCTTCAAAAGATGTCTAAACCCAGCTTTTGTGAGTAAATTTCAGCTCAAATTAAACACTGCACAGGAAAAGAATGAGGTCAGTTTTCATTCAAAGGACTGGGAAATCTTCTCATTAGAGACTGGGCATCACAGGCCCCAGGATCATGCACTGCATGCAACAGGCAACACCGAAGAGGGACTAAGGCTTCCTTCTGCTCTTTAGTAACTCACAGTAAAAGCATCCAAGCGAAACAATATTTCACAGTGGATCGCTGTATATCCATTCCCAGACTATGGACTGTGCTCCCTCCTTAACCAGCAGAAGCACTTCTAACAGCATTTGGCATCTCTTTAGCTTTGTTCATTTGTTTAAACTGTTGTCACAAGATGGTAACCCCCACATCCTCTTAACTGAGGCAAGTTTACCAGAAGGCTGTTCTCCTTTATCACATACAGCTGCAGAATATTCACAACAGGCATAAAGCTACCACCATAAAACAGCTACCAAAAATAATCCTAGCTCCACAGACTTCCTTTACAAAAGTAGGAAACGAATCCCTTACACCAAGCAACCTGTAAAAGATCACCCTCTGGTGTCTCTAGAGCAGAAATACTCTCTAAAATAACTACTGCAGTTAAGGACTGGTAGCTGAGTTAACTGCCAGAAAAATCTAGCGACAGATCTGGGTAGAAAATTACCATCAGAACTCTTTTTCCCTTTTCCAAACCACCTTCAATTGAGAGATCTTAAGTAGTAATGAAATCATAAGCTGAAACCATCCCAAGTGTTTATGTTTACACTGCGGGATGAACAAGACAAGGTCTCTTACAAAATAGGAAACAGAGAAGCACATTCTCCACAGCACTTTGTTGCTCTGTTCCTTGTGGATACAGAGAAAGTCTCCAAAGAACAACAGAAACGGAAGGAGAAGGGCAAAAAAGAAGTGAGTCTTGTTCCCAGGACACAGTACCAAGGGAGGGTCATCATTCCACAAGCAGCATTTTGCAAGTAAATCTATCGAGAGCAAGGGAGGAAAAAAGCAACTGCAGCAGTTTTGTTGTAACAGCTGGAACAGATGTTTCATGTCATTCGTCCACCAGGAGACATCTGTGGGTGTAAATACTGACTGTCCACGAGAGTGCTGCCAAGTGCAAACTTCTGCCCAAGTAGGGAGCAAGAGACTTGCAGTTACCTGAATCCTGTGAGCAGCTGAAACCTGTGTCTCCTGTGCTGCTGCTGTTTCCCAGTGGCCTCCCACCTGCCATGAGGGCAGTAAGGTGAGGAGATAGTCCCAAATCTGCAAGAAAGATGTGGTTTTGTTACCCAGTGAATGGTTAAGGAGTTTGCAACAGTAAAAACCTCTTCCAGTAATACCCACTCTACTGCCTTATTTATTATTCTGCATATAAAACTTACCTTGCTGATGCAGAGAGCACAGCTTCTGGACTTTACATCTTAGAAATCCAGTCAGCAGCTCTCGGGTTCGGAAAGGCAAGTCTCCTT
Source organism: Mohoua ochrocephala (assembly GCA_013398855.1). NCBI lineage: Eukaryota > Metazoa > Chordata > Aves > Passeriformes > Acanthizidae > Mohoua > Mohoua ochrocephala. The sequence goes on along the minus strand of VZTA01014321.1, from coordinate 4,612 downwards.
TCTCCCTGCACCATCTCCCTCCCACTCTTGTTGCAACTGCGTGTGTTTTGTCAGCCAGACAGGTGAGCACCAAGCAAATGCTCTCCCATGGATGGGGAGATTTGCCAGGCATCTTCTAGACAGAGAATAACCTGGTAGCCACTGGCAGCTGTGACAGGCCATTAGTGTGGGAAGAAGTTTATGAGCAAGGCTGGGGCACAGAGATGCCCAACTTCTTTCAAATCTCCAAAACAAGAAGGGAAGAGATCCTGGGATTTTTATGAAGGTGCTGTCTTTGGATCCCACCTTGAGATTTTGCTGTGGGTTTGTTGGGGGTCTTTTTCCCCTCCCTATCAGCCTCCAGCTAATGCATCTGATAAGAAGCTGACAGCTTCAAGTTTATCACTTGAAAAGAGAAAGAATTTCCTTGTCTTTTCCCTCCCCACCTCAGTTTCCAATGTATTAATCCGTAGCATTTCCTGGACACAGACTTGCCAAAGCTCCTGCAGACTGTGATGTGGCTACAGCTCCATAACTTTCATTTACATGACAGTCTCGCCCAGTGTTCCCGGGCTGCAGAAAAGATAACGGACGCCTTGCTGCTCTCATCTTCCTTCTGCATTTTAGATCATCCTTCCCAATTAAATAATTTCAGTTTCTGCCTCTGCATGAAATATCCCTTGAAGATGTTCTATTTTTGGAAGCTTCTGAACAAGACCAGGGAAATGATTAAAAATCTGAATGTCACTGCATTCTTACTTAGAAAAAAAAAACCAAAACAAACCACCGAACTGAGCAACTGAAGCTCTCAGTCTGCAACTTGGGGACACACCAAATAGTTCTACTGTTTTACACAGTTTTACTTTGATTATGATCTTTTCTTCCCAAACATTAAACCTAAGAACGGAGCTCACAGAAACAGTTATGCCAGTGGAACCTTAGTGGATTTCAGAGAGTTGTAGCATAAGGCCATTAATCAAAGAAAAAGTGCTGCAAAAAGTACTCTTGGTAGAGCTCAAATCTGGGCAACACAACATGGAAGGCACACAAAAGGAAATGCTTGGGAAAGAAGAAAATAAATTATTTTTATTAACCTCATCACCATGTCTTCTCTGCCTGAGAAAGTTTTACTATAGTAGGAGAAAGATGTTAACTGTAAAAAAGGAGAAAAATTCTCCTTTCAAATGTCTATAACCTAAGTCTGATAAAAGACTTCTGAAAACTCCAGAAACATTCAACTTTCTTTACAGAGCCCTGCCAAACACAGGCTGACAGGAAGCCTTGCTCTTAGTGCTATTAAGTGTCTTTTGTAGGCACATCTCACCTGTGATCCTGTTGGAAATGCTGAATAGCCTCGACGTCCTGTGTCGCTGAACAAAGGACTCGCGGTAATACCGATCCCCAAAGCACATTCCCAGGAGTTCCTTGCGCACTGTCTTGTTCCACAGCCCATAAATTAGCGGATGGCAAATGGCACTGGAAAAGGACAGCCATGTAGCCAATGTCTCCAAAGCAGGGGAAATACTGTTTTTCCCCCAAAGAGCCTCTGATGTAATCACTACCATGTAAGGCCCCCACGTAATGACGAAAGCCCCGATGACAACCAAGATGGTTATGAAAGCTTTGCACTGGTTGGCTGAGTAAACAACCCCTTGGAAAGCGTTCCTTCGGCTGCCAGAGGAGGACGTGGAGGTGCTGGAGTTCTTCCTCCCGTTCCTCTGCGAGTCCTCCTCCACAATGACAACGCTCCCGCAGTGGATTTTGCGGGCCTTAATCCTTGCCACGCGGAATATGAATCCATAGCAGATCATCATGACCACGAACGGCAGCAGCGCGCACCAGATCTGCCAAAAGGCCGTGTAGGCAGCCTCCTTGTGCCAGGCTGCCACACACATCCACTTGAATTGGTCAAACTCCAAAGAGGACCAGCCGAAAAGAGGAGGCAGGCAGCCAATAAGGGAATGCAGCCACACGTACACAAGAGCTACCACCGCTCTGTTGCCCGTTATCTTCATCGGATAAACCATCGGGTACAGCACAGCGTAGTACCTGGGGGGCAAGAAAAGAAGTAGTCCACAGGAGCATAAAAGACATACAATAAAGAAAAGAACCTGCTTTAAGGATGTTGATATCTAGTTCTTTTTTCTTCAAACAGGCTCAGAAACTCTGTTTCTAGAAACAGTTATATGTAAAAATGGGCATCACTGCAGTCAAGACTATCAAACTTGGCTGCAGGCACACGTGCAACCATTACATCTGTTCCTATGTGTGACTGTATGCTATGGGTGTAATCTGGAATTTTAAGTCACTACTTCACGTTTGTCAAATGGTATGTTATTATACCATCAAGAGCTTTAAAAAACTCTAGATGCATGTCTGCATTTTCCATTATTGATAACATCACTTTCTCTGGTTCCACGTCAAAATTTCACAAGGGGCTGAAGGAAAAATGTCCCTCCAGCAGTACACGATGTTTCCCTCTGCAGTGCTTCTCAACTCTATGAGTTACTCTAGGAGATGAGCACACAATTTGTTACCATTCATTACCAAAGAGCAGCTTACCGGTCTATAGCTATGAGTCCCAGAGTGAGCATGCTGGCTGAGCTGATCAGCATGTAGAGCAGGGCTGAGAAATTGCACCAAACGACCCCGAAGATCCATTCTCGCCTGATGGAGCTGGTGACAACAAAAGGCAGCACCAGCACAGAGAGCAGAAAGTTGGAGAGGGTCAGGCTGAACACAAACTTGTTGCTCAAGGTGAGGAGGTACGACTTGCGATACAGGGTGACGACAATCACCAGGTTGCCCAAACAGATGAAGATGGCAATGACAATTATAGCAATGGACTCGGTGACTCTGACTGCCCCATCTTCCTCCGTGGTCAGGTTCCTCAGGCCCTTCCCATTGCTGAGGGAGGAATTGCTGCTCATGGTCAGAGCATGCAGACCTGGAGCAGCCAAGACATGCTGAGCAGCTAGAAGCAGAACAACGCTCAGAAACATTCAGGTAATAGTTCTTCAAACTCTTTCCAATGACTGGAGGCCCGTTTGCCTTTGTTAAAGTTTACCTGTAGTATGCGGGAGACCATTTTAGATAGGCAAGCGAAGAGGCAGTAAATTGCCTATGGGCACGCCAAAGAGGACAACACCAAGCCTAGAACAGGGAAGACAAGAAGAGGTGAAGGGGGGAAATAAGGAAGAAAATAAGCACATTTTACTTCAAAATGTTCTAAGGATCTTACTTGTTTCTAAGTCCTACTTACCAGCTCCTTCATCTAGGCTGTGAAGAAACAAGAATGTCACTATCAGTCTTTGTTTCTTTTACTTTAAAGAAAGTCACTTTTTAAAAAGATTCTGCCTGCTTATCCCGATTGTTACCTTGTATTCTGCCTGTGCAGCATTTGCTGGTAGTCTGTGGATGCCTGGCTAGTCATAACCTGCTGACTCTTTCTTAACAGTTGCTAAGTAACATTCAAAGACTCGGGGACCACTTCATGTACTCTCCTAACAGCGTTTCTCCATGTTCATAATCACCTTAGCTACAGTGCTGATTGTATTTTACTGCCTGTACCAAAGGACTGGGGGAATTGGCTTTCTGTACAAGAGGTTTGAAAGACGCTTCCTTGCATTAAGATAAGGTCCACGCTACAGAAATGCTTGAGAACCTTTAATCCTTGACTTCTCAGTGTTAGCATCCATCCCACTGATTCACAACCTCATTTTGCGAAACCTTGTTATTTCTCTCAATTCCTTAGCAATTCCTCTTTTCTCTGCTGCCTCGAAATGGCATTTACTACCTACTTCATTCAGTCCTTCACCCATCTGCAGCACAGCATGCTGAACAAACAAACAAAAACAAAAAATGCAAATATGCAGACCAAAAAAAAAAAAGAGTCGACCAATTAATATAAAGTTGATTTTAGCATTTCTTAGAAGTAAGGGACTCAGCAAAGTTATCTCAGCTAATTCTGCAGCCGTGCCAGACATGGGTCCCAGACAGACGGGAGTACTCACAGAAACGCTTCCATCTGCGTGGCTGCTGTGGCATTAGGCAGCAGTGTCAGTCTGGAAAGATGCCTTTTTTCCATTTTTATCTGTACTCTCCTAAGAACATAATTAAAGACATTACTGGGCCATGCTTTGTAAAAACATAACTTAGCTCTTCCCTAGCCTCTGACTGAGGATGTTTGCAAAAACACTTCCCCTCGAGTTTCTTTCTCTCTCAGCATGCCTGCACCACCTCTGTGTGCCTTTCCAACACTTTTTGGCCGGAGCGGGTTTTGGAAAGGCGGCTTCCATCGCGGCCGCTCCCTGCGATAGCGATGCCCGGGGCACCTGGCGCTCCCCGTCCCCTCACAGCCCTGCTGTACCCTGGAGGAGAAAGCGGCCTCTGGCAGAGGTGGCCCTCCCGGGGCAGGGCAACCCGGGGCGGGGACAGCATCCCATCCCATCCCGTCTCATCCCGTCCCGTCCCGTCCCATCTCATCCCGGCCGCGGGCAGCGCGGCCAGGCTTCCCGCACGCACAAAGCGGGTGGGACCGAGTTGGAAATACCATGGGGAAGGGGGGTTTCGCCATTTTACCCCGCGCTCCCTCCGGCAGCGAACAAAGGGCTGGAACAGGGTCCTCCGCCCC